>JAULBS010081199.1:0-19114 GCA_032355785.1 Symmetromphalus regularis | reverse complement strand
AAAGTATAAAATACAAATATATTATTGTCTTACATCTGGAGTTCTGTGTTGTATGCTATATATTCAACATTACGGAATGACAAGAGAAAATAGACAGAAAACCTATCTGTAACAAAACTGTGACTATGACAGTAAGTTATAAAAATAAAAGTTAAACTTAATTAAAACATATAAATCTACTGTATTTATATATTCTCTTTTTTTCATCAGAAATTGGTACAGGTCTGTCTACTAGAGATATGTTTAGTAGTTAGATTTATAGAATCAAAGTATGACTTTATCACGTTTTGGTAAAATTGTAATTGATTATTATCGTAAATTGGGTTTGCTGTATCGCAATATATCGCAAATTGGGTTTGCTGTATCGCAATATATCGCAAATTGGGTTTGCTGTATCGCAATATATCGAATATGGTTTTGGCTGAATCGTTGCATCCCTAGCTAATACAGGTTTGGCAATTGTAAATTTTAATTAGAGTTCCCAACTTTTTTTGAAGAGTATATATATATATATCTGTCTATCATGTTCTGTGTTTCTTATCGCTCTGGTGTCAGTAGTTGGCACAAATCGGTTGCACCCGATGACAGAGGACATGCGTTACGTGTTAACGATGCAATATCAGAGTTCAAGAGGATAAGTGTGGTGTTTTTACATATTTGTGTGATAAACAGCAAAGTAATTGATCTTTACAAAATTATTTAACACAGTTACCTCATCAGTATTGCGCATTTAAAATATAATAAAATCTAAACACGCTAGGTTTTTTTTATCAAGATGAACTCAGTGCCCAGTATACTTATATTTGATCATATAAGTATGCTATTATATTGGTTTATTTGATATGTATGTATGTTTTATTTGCAATAGGCCATGTGACCCTTGGACACAACATATAGTTACATACATATTTACAAACATTTACATTATTACACATAAATAAAATAAAATATATTATGTAGAAATACTGTTCAAAATACTTATAATAAATTAAGACACAAATATACATGTGGTCACATATGAATGAGGTATTGTATGAAGAACACACACACACACACACACACACACACACACACACACACACACACATATACACACACACACACAACCCCAACCCTCTACAGTTAGTAATGTATTATTTCCATTTAAATTTATGCAGCCCATTACTATATCATAATTAAATCGATTAATTAGAAAAATTAATATGACAATATAGGACACTGTAGGGGTTAAGAAATCATCATGGTGATGGAATTCCATATTATCAAGTCATACCATACTATATTTTAAATGCGTATTGTTAAACACTACATACGACCCTTGACATTGCCCACGGCTATCGGAAATGCCGTGGAGATTGTATTTTCCATTCTTCGAGGAACATTTTAGCCACGGATTAAATTTAGTTTGTCCAATATGTATTTTTTCCTTAGTAAACTCGGACGCGTGTCAACGCTAAAATTGGCGTGGAAAATTCCGTGGTCACTATTTATCTACGGCATTTATTTTGCCGTGGAAATTTTCTTAATTGCAGGATTGAACTAGACAGACAGACAGACAGACTGACAGAGAGACAGATATTTTATTTACGTATCACCTTGTGCACAACATAACAATACAACAGAAATAAAAAAACCACATAAAAAGTACACAAGCAATAACTTATGGAATTATGAGAGACTATACATATATAAAACTATAGAAATATCAAACCTAAAACAAAACATATTATTGTGAAATTAATTATTCAGGGATTATTTGTAGGGATTATCTTGCAGATTATCATAAATATGCAGTCAAACCTCTTCAAGAAGCTACTGAAAGGCCTCTTAAATCAGGCGGTTATTTAAAGGCATATTGCGACGGATTTGTGGTCTAAATATTGATTACGAATGAAACTTACATGTACTTGTTATACTAGATTTCGTTTTCATATCACCCAAGACATTTTAACTGAACCGTGGTATAGGGAATTCCATGTCGAGTCGATCTATTTTGTTGACATTTAAACATTTCAAATTGCAAGATAGGAACTACTCGTGGGGCAAAATAAATTGGTACGAAATGTTTTTGCAGCTACAAAAGATATTCAGAAGTTTTACAATAACGGCTAACGCGGGAATACCCGTCATGTGACTCGAAATATATACATCTCTTAAGATCATGGAGCGGGATCTAGGTCAAACGGTAGCATGTCTGCCTGTGAACCGATCGGTCGTTGGATCGATCCTTCTCAGTCGACCCATTTGCAGTTTGGCCTATTTTCCGTTCCAACCAGTGGTCCACAACTGGTTTATCAAAGGTTGTGGTGTGTGCTGTCTGTGGGACGGCGCATATAAAAGATCCCTTGCTGCTTATCGGAAGGAGTAGCATATGTGGCGGCAGCGGGTTTCCTCTAAAAGACATATGCCAGAATGACCATATATGTATTACGTCCAACAGCTGATGATCAGATAAAAAAAATCAATGTGCTCTAGAAGCATCGTTAAATAAAACAAACTTTACTTAAGCTAAAGACAATGGTTCAAACCCCGTCGGAGGCTGACTCACACTTGACTACGTGTCATACCTTACCAATGTGATGACATTCAACAGCTGATGATTAATAAATCAACGTGCTCTAGTGGTGTTGTTTACCAAACAGACAAAGCGATCCTCTTATTCAGAAGATCTCCGGTTTCAGGAAAATGTTAATAAATAATGAATTTCGTTTGTGAATGAAAATTTCTTTGATTTGAAATACATCTTGTGAATGCATGGACAGTTTCCTGTGTAAAGAAGATAATTGTTTATTTAACGACACAACATAATATTATTGTTTATTTGGCAGCTTATTATTATTTATTGTTTGTTTGGTGTCAATCAAACTGTTCTTATGACTCATGGTCATACGATGAAAACCATTACTGTCGCATAGGCTACTTTTTTCGAAGTTATCGTTTTTGTTACAAAGTTTGTTTTATTTAACGACGCCTCTAGCGTACATTGATTTGTATCTTATCATCGGCTATTGGATGTCAATCATATGGTTATTCTGACATATTTATTTAGAGGAAACCCGCCAACTGATAGGCTACTCTTTCAAATATGCAGAAGGGATATTTTATATGATCGTCCCACAAACAGGACACCACATACCATGGCCTTTAATGAACCCGTTGTGGACCACTGGTTGGAACGGAAAAACGACCCAACCTGCAATTGGATCAACTGAGAAGGATATCGATCACCGGCGGACAGGCTACAGACTAAATTATTTATTTTTAACACCTAGCTTGAATTGCCGACTTTCAATTGCGTCCGCGGCCCCCCCCCCCCCCCCAACATCCTGAAAATGCTGGACACACAGAAGATATGGTCGGATGTCATTGATGATATTTTCCTGGACGCGGTGACAGAAGACAATATGTTTGTCACAGTCGCCATGAAAATAAACAACCCCACAGCGTCAAAACTTACTATAGATGCATCTCAAAGGATTGATTACACCCTAGAGTTCGCCCCTCAAATCAAGGTTGTGACGGTTAATACCAGGAATTTGTTTTATTGGTGATTGGGAATAAAAACAAAAAAATATATACACCTGCCTACCCTCAAAAAATTAAACTTAGATGTTACGGCAAACAAACATAATTTATGTTAAGGATGCCCTAATGTGGAACTTGTTAGCAATCAACACGGATTTCGCTCATACGCTTGAGGTGTTGTTATAGAAAGATAAATGTCTTATGTTCATATTAAATAACGCCTGCAATCAAGAAGATGTCCACGGAAAACTAATTGCTGTGGAGAAATAGTGTCCACGGCAATTTTAGCGTTCACACGTTTCCAAATCTGAGTTTGTTGAGGAAAAAAAAATAGATTTTGGAAATTGCCACCTTGCCTCCCCTGCTGCGCCGACCCTCAATAATTTGTTCTGCATATATCACTGACTGTATGTTCTTTTGATTGTAACATTTCAGCACAAATATTTTTTGGAGGACTGCCACTTTGTTCAACTGTGAAATTGCCCCTTTAATGCGCTACATGGTGATTACCCAGAAAATTGTCTTGCATTTTAACGCGAAGAATATGCCCTAAAACGTACATACTACTATATGATGGGAAACTCAATTAGTGGGGAAATGAGTAATCGATGATGACTAACAACTGACTGACACACTGACACACTCAAGTTATTCTGTATTCTTTTAAATAACGACATCTGTGGGACAAACGAATCCGTGGTCATTCACGTAACACTGTGAACTTGTCCAAACTGCGTGTTCCTGGTGTGTTTGGTGTTTTCTTGTCTGTGGGAAAGGGCAAAGAAAAGACCCTTGCGACTAATTAGAAAGATACCGGACCCGGTAGTGAAGTTGTTAAGCTATCTCTCGCGGCTGATAGGTACTGAGATCAAATCTCAATCGGCATGAGCATTTTAATCTCAGTGTCGGCTCCAACGCAGAGTGACTGGTCCGCAAGGCTCATCACAATTCTCCATAAACTTTTACAATGCAATCAAATATTTTCTAATTATAGCTTTTTTGTTTTTGCTATTGTCACCTTCACTTTGTTTTGATCGTCAATATATGCTGTTCTTTGATATATGTAAGTGGATCCAAAAGTAAAGTTTGTTTTATTTAACGACGTCTCGACCACATTGATTTTTATCTTATCATCGGCTATTGGACATCAATCATATGACCATTCTGACATACTATTTATTTAGAGGAAACCCGCTGACGCCACAAAGGCTATTCTTTCCGATAAGCAGCAAGAGTTCTTTTATATGCACCATCACACAGATAAGACAGCACATATCATGGCCTTTGATGAACAAGTTGCGGACCACTGATTGGAACGGAAAATAGCCGAAACTGCAAATGGGTCAGCGGATCCATTTCGGCTATTTTTACTTCCAGCTAGCTGTCAATTGTGTCATGTCCTTCCTGTAGGAAAGAAGCGTATAAAAATGTCCTAGCTGCTGATTGGAAAGAGTAGCCTATGAAGCGGAAGAGTGTTTTCCCTGAAGACCATAACCGCTTAATAAATATTGCCTTTAAACATACAATAGTTTCCTGTTGTGTTCTGTTATGAAAATATTTATACATGATAAATAATATTGCATGTGTATCATGCGCAGGGTGGAGGTGGGGGTTTGGGGCCATGCCCTCTTCGCTTTTTAGGGACAACTAATAACAAAATAATTAATGTCTTCGGTTTTTCAGACTGTGACAAAACAAGTGGCCGAAAGCCGGAGAATGTTCGGAGTATGATGAGTATCAAAACGAATAGTTAACACTTTGGCTGATTGTCAAGATTCCCCCCCCCTCCCCCCACTCCCACACACTTTCAAATGCACTCACAAGGCCCTGTATGTGTAATAACAAATTTAAGAAAACAAGGTAACGTTTATTAAATATCTAACAATTTATAGACGTTATGCCGTAGCTCATTCACCAGTTTACCGCCACATGTCTGATGGACGTGCGGGGCAAGAGGTAACTTAACGCTGCAGATAGCTCGAGTCAAATGCGAAGGGTCGTTGCGAATTATTACTGCAAGCACACGTGCAATCAGCTGGCGAAAACAAAGACGGAGAAAAGAGGTTTTATCAGAGATAGGTGCAGCTATAACGTAATTTATGTAAAACCTGGAATATAAGTACAACATATTTTCTAATAACAAAAATAACAATCATAGTAATAATAATAAAACAGAAAACATTTCAGTAAAACTACCAGCTAACTGTAACGTATTGTATGTTCGATCTGATTTATATCATCATCATCATCATCACCATCATCATCACCATCATCATCACTACTATTATCATCATCACCATCATCATCATCACCATCATCATCACTACTATTATCATCATCACAAACATCATCATCATCATCATCATCACCATCATCATCACTACTATTATCATCATCACAAACATCATCATCACCATCATCATCATCACCATCATCATCACTACTATTATCATCATCACAAAACATCATCATCATCACATCATCATCACATCATCATCATCATCACTACTATTATCATCATCACAAACATCATCATCATCATCACATCATCATCACCATCATCATCACTACTATTATCATCATCACAAACAACATCACTACCACCAACATCATCATCATATCGTCATCATTATGTTCATCATCATCATCATCATCACTACCATTATCATCATCATCACCAACATCATCATCATCACCATCATCATCACCACCACCACCATCTTCGTCATCACATCGTCATCATTATGTTCATCATCATCACCTCCAACATCATCTTCATCATCACATCGTCATCATTATGTTCATCATCATCATCACCACCAACATCATCATCATATCGTCATCATCATCGCCATCATCATTATCATCATTATTATCATCATTACCATCATCAGCAGCATCACCACCATCATCATCACCACGACGGCCACATCCATGTTCGATGTTATTTATATCGTCAACATCATCACCACCACAACCTCCATCAAATCACCATTATTATTATCGCCACCTTCACCATCACATTCCTCCTCATCATCATTATTATCAGTATCATCGCATTCGTCACCACCACAAACCTCTTCACCAGCATCATCACAATCGTTTCTAATAACGAAGGACGGATTTCACGGGGCGAGCTGTGTAAGGTACGAGTTTGTACCGAGTGTGGGCGTGGTTCAGAACTCGATGAATACATAATGACATGCAGCAGACGTCTGAGACGTAACACGTGAAATCCGCCATCAAGAGTGAAGAGGTCTTACTGGAGGCTCATCCTCTTACAACCAACACAAATATAGCAACACTAATACATGCCGTTCAAGTGATTCCCATTTCAGACTCTAGATGTCCATCACCAATAACCCTTTCATCTCGAGTGTTTCCTCTTCTAGCCTCCGGCCGTCCATCACCCAGCCACACGAGTGACCAGGAGCTGCACGAATGTTGTTTGTTAAAGGTACAGTATAGTGTGCTCTTGCGTAGTCAGTATAAGGCAGATGAGGCGCTTGCCGTCTAGAATGTTTGCAGATTTGTTTTATTGTTTTTCTTTCCATGATACTGATATTAATTATCAGTGTGGTTTCAAGATCCTAGCCCCGTCTATAATTTCCGCAGAATTTGTTTTCCCCACATGATATTCATGTTTATTATCCACATGGTTCAAGCTCCCAACGTCTGGGTTTGCCTCGGCGTTTTTCCATCTCTGGCTACGCCCCAAATATGTCAAAAAATTTAGTATGTTTTAGTAATAACACGTTCAAATATATTGCGTTTTGTTACTGACCCAGCTGGCGCAGTGGTTAAGCTATCGGTATATCGCTGGTAGGCACTGGGGTCGAATCTCAGTCGAGGCATGGCTTTTTTAATCTCGATACCGGCTCCAACCCAGAGTAAGTGATCCGCAAGGCTCAGTGGGTAGCTGTCTACCACAACTGGTTTATGAAAGGACTTAGTATGTATACCCTGTGGGAAAGTGCATTTAAAAGATCCCATGCTGCTTATCGAAAAGAGTAGCCGCATTAGTGTGGCAGCAGCGGGTTTCGTATCTCCTTGTAACAGTAACCTCTGTCCTGGACAGACACCTCAGGAAGCTGAGCTGATTACCCAGGACAGCGTACTTGAACCTTAATTTGAAAATAAATACAACCAACCAACCAGAAATGAATCATCATCATCATCATCATCATAACAAAAAAATAATTCTTAAATTTAAAATGGTTAAAGTGGCATTCCTCATAAAACTAAAATCTACGAAGACATCAAATACCTTTAATTC
Source organism: Symmetromphalus regularis (assembly GCA_032355785.1). Lineage (NCBI taxonomy): Eukaryota > Metazoa > Mollusca > Gastropoda > Neomphalida > Neomphalidae > Symmetromphalus > Symmetromphalus regularis. The sequence continues at coordinate 11,313 of JAULBS010081199.1, read as the reverse complement.
TGTAGCAATAAAACCTTTAACTAAAACAGCACTTGAGTTTGATGCATATAGCGATCCAAATGCATGACCAGTGATGACCATGTGACAAGTTAATTTGGACAGAAATAGCTGTTGATCCTGTATCATGAATCTCATGAGCTCAAGTCGCGGCAAATGCTCTTACGTGCGGCTAGAAGAACGCTATTTAAGACTGGGCAAGGATAAACTGATGCAGTTCTTTTGTCGTGTGGAACAACCCTCCTACGCAGAGGTCAAATGGAGCAACATGACATTTGAAGAAATCAATGCGGTAAACGACCATTTGGGACCTTGTAAAATATCATTTGTCTGTTTAAGTTTAACGACACCACTATAGCACATTGATTCATTAATCATCGGCTATTGGTTGTCAAACATTTGGTAAACGACAATTTGGGACTTAAAGAGAACATCTTGTAAAATATCATTTATTTGTTTTGTTTAACGACATCACTAGAGCATACTGATTTATTAATCATCGGCTATTGGATATCAAACATTAAATTTTGGTAAACGACCGTATGGAACTTAAAGTGAACATCTTGTAAAATATAATTTGTCTGTTTTCGTTTAACGACACCACTAGAGCACATTGATTTATTAATCATCGGCTATTGAATGTCAAACATTTGGTAAACGACAATTTCGGACTTAAAGAGAACATCTTGTAAAATATCATTTGTTTGTTTTGTTTAACGACACCATTAGAGCCCATTGGACTGCAAACATTTGGTTAATGATCATTTGGGACTTAAAGAGAACATTATGTAATGCATCATTTGTTTGTTTTGTTTAACGACACAACTACAGCCCATTGGATGTCAAACATTTTGTAAACGACTATTTGGAACTTAAAGAGAACATCTTGTAAAATATCATTTGTTTGTTTTGTTTAACGACACCATTAGAGCCCGTTGGAGGGCAAACATTTGGTTAATGATCACTTGGGACTTAAAGAGAACATTATGTAATGCATCATTTGCTTATTTTGTTTAACGACACAACTAGAGCCCATTGGATGTCAAATATTTTGTAAACGACCATTTGGAACTTTAAGAGAACATTATGTAAAATAGCATTTATTTGTTTTGTTTAACGACATCACTAGGACACATTCATTTTTTAATCATCGGCTATTGGATGTCAAACATTTGGTAAACGACCATTTGGGACTCAGAGAGAACATAATGTAATGCATCATTTGTTTGTTTTGTTTAACGATATCACTAGAGCACATTTGGAGGTCAAACATTTGGTTAATGACCATTTGGGATTTAAAGAGAACATCATGTAAAATATCATTTATTTATTTTGTTTAACGACACCATTAGAGCATACTGATTTATAAATCATCGGGTTTTGGATGTAAAACATTTGGAAATTTTGACAAGTAGTGAGACAGCCTGTGTGAATCATTGTCATCAGCTTGAGGGTCCGGGGATCACTAAAATACAATGTGTGAGTTGGTTGTATTCTATTAAAAATACATTCTGTCTAACTGCCAAGGTGGTTGGAACAATGCGGGAGCGAACAAGCTTCATTTCATAAAACCAATCTTGGGAGATTGGCAGTCCTCCTATAGACGGTCACGAAGGGATGAAGTTATATTGTGTCGTTCTCGTATTGGTCACATACTTGACTCATATTTGTATCCTTAACAAGGATCCGCTACCTCACAGTGAGCACTGCCAGTGTAGACTGACGGTGCGTCATATTTTGGTGAAGTGTCCTCACCTTGCTCAGATAAGGAGAAATGTTTTTGGTATTGACGGTGTGGTAGAATCGTTTAGGTTCCATCCACAACTCATTATTAATTTTTTTAAAGAAACACATTTTTATAATAAATGTATTTTTTATCCTTAATTTATTGAATTCATTTTTATCATACTATTATTTATTATATTTTACATTTTCATCATAATGACATGTATTCCATGTTTATGAGTATTTTTATTCCAATTGTATATACTAAAATATATCAGCTCTTTACACTGATTTATTTTAAATAAGTGCAATGCTATTTTTAACCATTGTATGACCCCCAATAGCTGATGTTTATTTTTGTGCTGTTAAACAAACATAAAAAAAATGGTTGTATTCATTTTCGTGCTTATACTAACGGAAGTTCAAACACAAGTCAGCTTCCTGTGCAATCTGTCTAGGACAGAGGTTGGCGTTAGTTGAAGAGACGAAACCCGCTGCAGTCACACCAATGCAGCTTTTCTTGTCGATAACAAACACGAATTTTTTTTATATGCGCTATCCTACATGACTGCACATACCACGACTTATTTATTATACGCCAGTTGTGGACCTCTGAGCCTTGCGGAACACTCACTCTGGCTTGGACCCGATACCGAAATAAAACTATTTAAATTCCATGGCTCGTCTGAGATTTGATCCTAGGACCTACGAGCTGCGAATCCGATAGCTTAACTAATACAGTAGTAGATCCAAGGGCCGTCCACGGGCGTCAGGACACCCCTTTACTCGATTTTTTTGTTTTACCTTTTCCGAGTTGAAGGATGTGAAAACTAACGATGTTTTCCTCATTTCTATTCACTCCTCACTGTTGCACCCCCTCCCCCTTTCAGAAATCCTGCATCCGCGCCTGGACTGCATTACTGGGGCTGGTTCAAGTGCAAGTTAGAATAACACAGCTTGATCTGTATCCATTGAATTGCTGCTGCGTTCTTAAAGGTTACACACCTTAATTATTTAGTAAAGCATTTACATTATAATAGGGTAAATAGTAACCAAAGGTTGTTTGTCATATACATTATATATGTGGACCTAACACATTGAAATCACTATAAGTGGGGCACAGAAATTAATTACGACTACAAAACCGTTTTGAAAATGAGCACATAAATATGTAATTTATAATTATGAACAAGAAAAAAAAAAAAAAAAAAAAAATGCAAAATATACGAGAAGTATTCTCCGACCCTGGAAGTTTTATTTATTTGTGTTTTATTTATTTATTTATTTATTAGTGGGGAAATGAGCAATCGATGATGACTAACAACTGCCTGACACACTGGCCTAATCACATAAATCTGAAATGATGAGAACGGAAATTAGCAGCACACTTCTGTATTAATTTAATGGTAGACACCACTAGAAAACATTGCTTTAGTAATCATCGTCTATTGGATGTCAATAATTTGGTTATTTTGACACGTAATTTTGACACGTAGGTTTTGTACGTACATGTAGGTTTGACACGTTGGTTTGACACATATGTTTGACACGTATGTTTGACACGTAGGTTTGGTACGTAGGTTTTGTACGTTGGTTTGATACGTTGGTTTGACACGTATGTTTGACACGTTGCTTTGACGCGTAGGTTTGGTACGAAGGTTTTGTACGTTGGTTTGACACGTTGGTTTGACACGTATATTTGACACGTTGGTTTGACACTTAGGTTTGGTACGTAGGTTTGACACATAGGTTTGACACGTTAGTTTGACAGGTAGGTTTGACACGTAGGTTTGACACGTTGGTTTGACACATAGGTTTGACATGTAAGTTTGACAGGTAGGTTTGACACGTTGGTTTGACACGTAGGTTTGACATGTAAGTTTGACACGTAGGTTTGACACGTTGGTTTGACACGTTGGTTTGACACGAAGGTTTGACACGTAGGTTTGACACATATGTTTGACACATATGTTTGACAGCTTTTCTTGTCGATAACAAACAAGAAATCTTTTATATGCGCTATCCTATATGACTGCACATACCACGACGTATTATAAACCAGTTGTGGACCTCTGAGCCTTGCGGAACACTCATTCTGGCTTGGAGCCGATACCGAAATCAAAAATTTTGAATTCCATGGCTCGTCTGAGATTTGATCCCAGGACCTACCAGCTGCGAATTCGATAGCTTAACTAATACAGTAGTAGATCCAAGGGCCGTCCACGGGCGTCAGGACACCCCTTTACTCGATTTGTTTGTTTTACCTTTTCCGAGTGGAAGGATGTTTTCCCCATTTCTATTCAATCATCACTTTTGCACCCCCTCCCCCTTTCAGAAATCTTGCATCCGCGCCTGAACTGCACTACTGGGTCCGGTTCAAGTGTGAGTTAGAATAACACAGCTTGATCTGTATCCATTGAATTGCTGCTGCGTTCTTAAAGGTTACACACCTTAATTATTTAGTAAAGCATTTACATTATAATAGGGTAAATAGTAACCAAAGGTTGTTTGTCATATACATTATATATGTGGACCTAACACATTGAAATCACTATAAGTGGGGCACAGAAATTAATTACGACTACAAAACCGTTTTGAAAATGAGCACATAAATATGTAATTTATAATTATGAACAAGAAAAAAAAAAAAAAAAAAAAAATGCAAAATATACGAGAAGTATTCTCCGACCCTGGAAGTTTTATTTATTTGTGTTTTATTTATTTATTTATTTATTAGTGGGGAAATGAGCAATCGATGATGACTAACAACTGCCTGACACACTGGCCTAATCACATAAATCTGAAATGATGAGAACGGAAATTAGCAGCACGCTTCTGTATTAATTTAATGGTAGACACCACTAGAACACATTGCTTTAGTAATCATCGTCTATTGGATGTCAAACATTTGGTTATTTTGACACGTAAGTTTGACACGTAGGTTTGACACGTAAGTTTGACACGTAGGTTTGACACGTAAGTTTGACACGAAGGTTTGGTACGTAGGTTTGACTCGTTGGTTTGGTATGTAGGTTTGACACGTAGGTTTGACACGTAGGTTTGACACGTTAGTTTGACACGTAGGTTTGACACGTTAGTTTGACACGTAAGTTTGACACGTATGTTTGACATGTTGGTTTGGTATGTAAGTTTGACACGTAGGTTTGACACGTTAGTTTGACACGTAGGTTTGACACGTTGGTTTGACACGTAAGTTTGACACGTAGGTTTGACATGTTAGTTTGGTATGTAAGTTTGACACGTAGGTTTGACACGTTAGTTTGACACGTAGGTTTGACACGTCGGTTTGACACGTTGGTTTGACACGTATGTTTGACACGTTGGTTTGTCATGTTGGTATGTAAGTTTGACACGTAGGTTTGACACGTTAGTTTGACACGTAGGTTTGACACGTTGGTTTGACACGTAGGTTTGACACGTAAGTTTGACACGTTGGTTTGACACGTTGCTTTGACACGTTGGTTTGACACGTATGTTTGACACGTTGGTTTGACACGTTGATTATCAGAAAGAGTAGCCTATGTGGCGGCAGCGGGTTTCCTCTAAATAGATATGTCAGAATGACCATAATAATTGACGTCCAATAGCCGATGATAAGATAAAAATCAATGTGTTCTAGAAACGTCGTTAAATAAAACAAACTTTACTTTATAAAAGATCCTTTGCAGATAATAGGAAAGAGTAGCCTACGTGGCAGAAGCGGGTATCCTCTAAAGACCATGACACCTAGTAGCCGCTGAATAAACAATGTACTAGGGTGTCGTTAAACGAACAATCCTGTTCTTTCATTTTGGTTATAAGTATATTTTACACATTAAATTTTATCGTTAGCAGTGGGCTGTTAGCATAGACCCAGTCTCTTAATTGAATGTACGTGTACAAACACGATTTAAAAAAAAAAAAATGTATATTTGTAATACAAAGACTCAATCTAATGAGTAAATTTGCTATCTCTCTCTTCTGAAATTGGGATATTTTCTCAACCTCTTTGAGCATACTCCAGGGTGTAGTCAGAGAGGGGAAAACGCAGAGGTAATCCCGGAAGCTGGGAGCTTGACCCATATGGATAATAAATATCAGTATCATGAGGAAAAAAATGAATAAAACTGCAGAAATTCCAGACGAGCCAAGCCCTCGTCTGCCTGATGCTGGTTGGTTACGCTAGAGATACTGTTCAACATAAGTAAAACATATTTAAACATCCTAAAAGTAATCCACTCTACAGATGTGTGTAATAACTCGTGAACAGTTTTAGTATTTTTTTTTTAAACAATATTTGTTTTCGTAAATGAAATGAACTGGCAAACAGGCGACATGCCTATATGAATGCCTCTCCACAAGATAATAAGCGGGACGTAGCTCAAACGGTAGAGTGTCCGCCTGTGAACCGGTCGGTTGACGGATCGATCTTTCTCAGTGGACTCATTTGCAGTCTGGGATATTTTCCTTTCCAATGAGTGGTCTACAACTGGTTCATCAAAGGCCGTGGTATGTGCTGACCTGTCTATGGGACGGTGCATATAAAAGACCCCTTGCTGCTTATCGGAAAGAGTAACCTATGTGGCGGAAACGGGTTTCTTCTAAACATATGTCAGAATGATCATATGATGGACATCCAATAACCGATGATAAGATAAAAATCAATGTGTTCAAGAGGCGTCGTTAAATAAAACAAATTTTACTTTTACCTTACTTTGTTCTTTTTAATAAAAATGTATGTGTGTAATACAAAGACTCAATCTAATGAGTAATTTTGCTATTTGTCTGTTTTGAAATTGGGATATTTTCTCAACCCAGTGATCATACTTCAGGGCGTAGTCTGAGAGGGAAAAACGCTGAGGCAAACCCGGACGCTGGGAGCTTGAACCATGTGGATAATAAATATCAGTATCATGGGAACAGAAATAAAACAAAACTGTGGAAATTCCAGACGAGGCAAGCGCCTCGTCTGCCTGATGTTGGCATACTTGAGATACAGTTCAACATAAGAAAGAAATATTTAAACATCCTAAAAGTATACCACTATACTGATGTCTGTAATAACTCGTGAACAGATTTAGCCTCTTTTTTGTATACAATATTTGTATTCGTACATGAAACGGATTGGCAAACAGGCGACATACCTATATGAATGCCTCTCCACAAGATAACCAGTGGGATGTAGCTCAAACGGTAGAGTGTCCGCCTGTGAACCGGTGGGTCGTCGGATCGATCCTTCTCAGTGGACCCATTTGCAGTTTGGGCTATTTTCCTTTCCAACCAGTGGTCTTCAACTGGTTCATCAAAGGCTGTGGTATGTGCTGACCTCTCTATGGGAAGGTGCATATAAAAGACCCCTTGCTGATTTTCGGAAAGAGTAGCCTACGTTTCGGGTTATGTTATTAGTATACTCTAAATGCAATTAGGCCGTGATGGAAATTTAATTGTTGCTTATGAACATGACGTCAGCATTCTGCTATTTTACAAAAAGATGCGCCAAACGTAAACACGCTTGGTCGGTAATGAAAATTAAAGTAAAGTTTTATTTAACGATGCCTCTAGAGCACATTGATTTGTATTTTATCATCGGCTATTGGACGTCAATCATATGGTCATTGTGACATATGTCTTTTTTAGAGGAAACTTGCTGCCGCCACATAGACTACTCCTTCCGATAAGCAGCAAGGGATCTTTTATATGCATAAGACAGCACATACCACGGTCTTTGATAATGTGCTAATTTACATTTATTCTATGTTATAAAATTTTTGTTTAGATATGTTAAACATTTAAATGATCTGTATTTGAAAACTTTTACTTAAAAAAGGAATTTCATGAAAACATCCATCAGAAATGAAAATAAAATAACGAATCATTAAGAAGAATCCATCAATCATCAGAAATACCAACGGACATCACCAGCCATTGGAACAAAGTAAAGTTTGTTTTATTTAACGACGCCTCTAGTGCACATTGATTTTTAATCTTATCAGCGGCTATTGGACGTCAATGCACTATCCCAGACAGTCTTTTAATAAACCATTTGTGGACCACTGGTCTGTTTTAACCATAGATGGAGGAGGGGGGAAGGGAAGGGGAGGGGCTACCTATATTAGAAGTTCATTCCGTTCGTAACACTGTGCCGGTCCCACCTCTTTTTAATTAGATTTTATTGACATTGTTTGTAGTGTTTAATTCTGGTAATTATGTTAATTTATCCATCGAGCCGAAGCACTTGATAGTGATTTGAACCAAGACGATTCTTCATCTGTTTGACTAGTTTTGTTTTCGTCTTCCGAAACCACGCAACAAGTCACGTTCAGAAATTACATGAGCCAAACGCTCTCTTTGATGTTACACCGCGACCAATCAATGACTGGTTGTTTACAGGTGCTACGCGATGTAAGTTAACGCATGTAATTAACACCATGGCTTCTCCTTGGTTTCAAAATGCATGTGTTAACCAGTGGCGGATCGGGGGTGAGATTAGGGCAGAGGTCCACACACCCTTAATTTTGCGATTTAAATAACCTTTTTTTAAATGATGATGATGATGATGATTATTATTATTTAACGGTCATCCGAGGAATTTGCATCATATTACTGCCCCCCCCCCACCCTCCAAATGGATTTTCTAGATCCGCCACAATTTACTATTTAACAAAATAAACGTTGAAAGTAGTTTAAGAAACCGGGTTATTACAAGGCGTAAAAAAAAAAAAACCTAATTTAATATATTCAACCATGTCACACACACACGCACGCACACACACGCAAAAACACACACAGACACACACACGCATTGTAGAGGAACTTATGACTGTATTCGGTTTTTTTTTTACTCTTTCCGATAAGCAGCAAGGGATCTTTTATATACACTGTCCCAAAGACAGGACAGAACATACCACGGCCTTTGATGAACCGGTTTTGGACCACTGATTGGTACGGAAAATAACAATATTTTAAATACAATACATTTCAATAAAAAATAGTTTTAAAAATTTGATACCTTATGCAACTATGAGTTTGGCCCTTTTAATAGTTATACTTCAGAAATTATTCCTAAGTTATCTAAATTAATAGTTTTACTGTCGATATCACGTGTTTTTACTTTATCTAAATTAATAACTAATGCTGTGAATATTATTGTTTTTAATTTATCTAAATCAATAGGTGTATCGTAGATAACATTATTTTTAATTTATTTAAATACATGTACTATAAATAACATTATTTTTTATTTAAATATATTAGTAACTATACTGCTATTCTGAATTATCTAAATTAATACTTTGTAGAGAATATAGTATAATTTCTCATTTATCAAAATTAATAGATGTGTCGTAGATAACATTGTTTTTAATTTGTTTAAATACATGTACTGTAAATGATATGTTTTCTGATTTAAATATATTAGTAACTATACTAATATTTTTGAATTATCTAAATCAATACTTGCACTTAAGATAGTATAATTTCTCATTTATCTAAATTAATAAGTGTGTCGCAGATAACATTATTTTTAATTGATTTAAATACATGTACAGTAAATAGCTTTTATTTTGTTATTTAAATATATTAGTAACTATACCACAATTTCTGAATTATCTAAATTAATAATTGTGAAGACAATAGTATAATTTCTCATTTATCTAAATTAATAGTAACGTTAACTGTAAATGGGTTTTTTTCTTATTTAAATATATTAGTAACTATACCACTATTTCTGAATTATCTAAATTAATACTTGCAGTAAAGATAGTATAATTTCTCATTTATCTAAATGAATAGTAACATGTACTGTAAATAGTATTGTTTTAAATTTAAATATATTAGTAACTATACTACTATTTCTAAATTATCTAAATTAATATTTGTACAGAAGATAGTCTAATTTCCCATTTATCTAAATTAATAGTAACATGTACTGTAAATAATATATTTTATATTAGTAACTATACTACTATTTCTGAATTATCTAAATTAATATTTGTACAGAAGATAGTATAATTTCTCATTTATCTAAATTAATAGTAATATGTACTGTAATTAATATATTTTATATTAGTAACTATACTACTATTTCCGAATTATCTAAATTAATATTTGTACAGAAGATAGTATAATTTCTCACTTATCTAAATAGTAACGTGTACTGTAAATAGTATTTTATATTAGTAACTATACTACTATTTCTGAATTATCTAAATTAATACTTGCACTAAAGATAGTATAATTTCTCAATTATCTAAATTAATAGTTGCTGTATAGATTGTATTTTAATTACTCTACGAAAAAACGAGTTGACAAGCAGGAAAGGTTACTCTGTTCACACGCCACCGTAAAAACAATAGAATCCGTAGGCCACGTGATGTCAGAGGAAAAATGATTTGCTGATAAACAAGGTCACCGAACAATGGAGGTCACGTGACCTGCGGCTACCAGAGGGAGCAGCGATGATAAACTAGAAATTCCTGCAACTGTTTTTTCGATAACAATTATTAAGGTAGCGACCCTGTGTACGAACTGTTTGTTCGCATCTTGTTACAACCCGCCCAGGAATGTTGCAATGTACTAACAAACAAAAACATTTTCTTCAAGAACTTTCATTTTTTTCCTAAATGATAATTTTAAAAATGTTTATACCTACACGTATTTTAATGTGTTATTGACCAAGAGCGTCAACGAAATTAAGTTTGGGGGCGGCTGCTCCCGTTTCTGAACATTAGAATTTGCCGGTGAATAATTCATCGATGAATAAGGAACATATTTATGGGAATTATTGGGGGCACTGCAGCTACCCCCCCCACAACCCACCAATTCCAACGTCCCTGTTGACACAGTTCATTTACAATGTAGTCTTTCCAATATTTTAAATTATTATAATAATAAAACATAATGCAATCGCACCCTTTACAAGGTTCTGGCGCATCTTGAACATCTTTGAAAGTCTTATTTAAAAAGTTTTTTACTAAGGTCTTGTATGTCTTTAAATTTCAGATTTGTCAATAAAAGTACTATGTGAAAATCTTTAATTTCTGTCTTATCTGTACCAAAAAAAAAAGGAATCCCAATTCTCTGCCTCCCTTTAATCTTCTGACTACTGTTGTTGAGGAATCTTGACAGACGTGACTTCAATTCAGACTGGCTGTTTTGATGAAAAAAAAGTCTTTGAAAATCGCAAAAACCTACCTTGAAAATCTTTGAAAATAGCAAAAACCTACCTTGAAAGTCTTTAAAAATAGCAAAAACCTACCTTGAAAGTCTTTGAAAATAACAAAAACCTACCTTAAGAGTCTTTGAAAATAGCAAAAACCTACCTTGAAAGTCTTTGAAATAAGCAAAAACCTACTTTGAAAGTCTTTTAAATAAGCAAAAACCTACCTTGAAAGTCTTTGAAAATAGAAAAACCTACCTTGAAAGTCTTTTAAATAAGCAAAAACCTACCTTGAAAGTCTTTGAAAATAGCGAAAACCTACCTTGAAAGTCTTTGAAATAGCGAAAACCTACCTTAAAAGTCTTTGAAAATAGCAAAAACCTACCTTGAAAGTCTTTGAAATAAGCAAAAACCTACCTTGAAAGTCTTTGAAA
>JAULBS010081188.1:0-19115 GCA_032355785.1 Symmetromphalus regularis | reverse complement strand
AGCACATACCACGGCCTTTGATAAACCAGTTGTGGACCACTGGTTGGAACGGAAAATAGCCCAAACTGCATATGAGTACACTGAGAAGGATCGATCCGACGACCGATTGGTTCACAGGCAGACACGCAACCGTATGAGCTAGATCCCGCTCTCTAAATAAGATAAAAATCAAAGTGCTCTAGAGGCGTCGTTAAATAAAACAAACTTTACTTTTTAATCATCTGGTGTGAACTCCAGACAGGCTTGAAACGTGATACGGTTGAACTGCAGATGAAGTTATGTATTCTCTATGTTAATAAGGCACTCAGCGGTGTAGCTTGGGATGTTTTAACATCTGGGCCATTTCGTAATTAATAGTTTTAGCGTATTCCAGTTTTTATTTATTTTTTTGAGGTGAATTATATGACATGTAAAGATGTGGTATATTACTACAAACACGTGTACGTAAATTAAGCGGTCTGTCTTCATACATGAAATTAAAGCTTTTATGCATATAAACCTCATAACAGAGCTGTTTATCCTAGCTGTAGGAAGGCTTATATAAAATACTACTTTCTGCTAATTGGAAAGATTAGCGTATGCGGTGGTAGCAGGTTTCTTCCATAATCCATGTGTAATAAATACTGTGTTTTAACACATGATAGCTAGTGAAAATCAATGTGCCAGGGTGTTGTTAAGCATTCATTCCTTCTTCAGAGGTGATTTTGTAAAATTTGTAAATGTTCTTCAGTTGGGTCATACAGAAGTGTTCTTAGGGGTAAGAATATTAAAAGATGACTTGTGCTTTCTGGCATTTATACAGACGTACATACATACATGCAAACATACATACATACATACATACATACATACTGACAGACAGACAGACAGACAGACTGATGTCCATTCACCTTTCCATCCACCAGTATGTACATGAATGATAATTGGTTATTACAGACTGTAAGAGTGGTCCATCCTTCCACCCACCCACCCATCCACCCATCTACCTCACTCTGGATTGGAGCAAGTATCAGGATTAAAAATCTGGCCTCAACAGAGATTTGATCCTAGTACCTACTAACCATGTGTCCACTTCACAGTGCCAACAGGACTGCTTTGTACTGATCTAATGATTCTCACGAGGAAACCCAGCGTGGTGACACTCTGTGCTAATAACCAGTTAGCACTTCCATCTAAACCTACCATGGGGAGCAGACGTTATTTAGCTGCAAGAATGATGACTCTTGATGACAGTCTGCTTAAAGACTCCCAGGAGACAAGACAACATTTATCCATTACGTTGCAGTACTTCTGTGAAGATAGAGTACACAGTTGATGGCTTGGTGGTTTGTATTTTCATGTGAACTCTGATGCTGTACAAGACTAATGGATGGTTGGTTGGCTACACATATTTCCGCCGGTGAACCGGTTGGTTGTCAGATCGATCCTTCTCAGTGGACCCATTTGTATTTTGGGCTATTTTCCGAAAACTCAAATTAACAACATTGTACTTATAGTGAAAATTTTCTATTTTATTTTAATCTTTATGAGTTTCGACAAAAAGCATGCGATCTGTGCCATTATGATTAATAATAAATCTTAATGGATATCTTTGAAATCTGAAACTTAAGATTTGAAAATGTTTCAGATATTCATGAATATTTTAAACCTCCAAACAATTTGTCTTAAGAGATTGCCGTCTTTGAGAAGTTCACTATAGATGGGAATACATTATTCATTCATGGATCACCATTTTCTAGAAATGAGCTGCAATCAGATGCCACTTAGGATGACAATGATATGCTTTGAAGTATAAAAAGATATCTTTGATAATAATACCGGCCTCCATGGCACAGTGGTTAAGTTATCGGACTCGAGGCTGGTAGGTAGTGAGATCAAATCTCTGTCGAGGCATGGGATTTTAAATCTCCGTATCGGCTCCAACCCAGAGTGAGTGCTCCACAAGGCTCAGTGGGTAGGTATATACCACTTACACCGATCTGTGGTCCACAACTGGTTTAACAAAGGCCGTGGTATGTGCTATTCTGTCTGTGTGCCCAGGACAGCATGCTTGAACCTTGATTGGATATAAGCACGAAAATAAATACAACCAACCAACCATAATAATAAAAACATATTTTGATAGTGCAAAACTATATAAATTTATTCATTACCGAATAATATATGTATGTGTATGCCCCACCCCACACACACACACTTTTCTGCAACTTCCTACGCCACTGTGTATGTATTGTGTTAAAACGTTATGTTTTTCAACTGAACATTTACAAAATCTGTTTGAAATGTTGGAACTTGTATGTATTATATTAATGAAATCTGTAAAAAGAATTTAGTTCAATAACAGCCCATCTAACATTCAAACATTTGCTCTTTCATAAAAGAATATCAAATATATTGCTTGCTTTCAAGTTTCAGTAAATTTATTAATGCCATATTTGTATAAAAAAAAAAAAAAAAAAAATTTATTTCCACTCAGTCCTCTGAATTACAGTGATTATAGCACTCACTTGACACTAACTTGACACTCCTGGTACTCGCCTGACACTTGCCTGAAAATGTAATTTGTCATTTCATTTTATTCCACTAAATGTGAAAATTTGCTAAACTGCTCTCCTCCTTTGTAATTTCTCTCTTGAAATAATTTTTAGATGAATAGTCATTTTTTTCTTTCTATTTCTAAATGCAACTGACTAATGTGAAGCATTTTTTGAAGCATGTGTGAAGCATTTTTTAAAAATTGTTTGAATTATTTTGTCTGAATTATAGACTTAAAATAAGGAGATACACGAAAATCAAGCAAGAACAGATATTTCTTGAGATAAATCTATTATCTGCCTGTTTCCGATGGGTTTTGAACCACTGTCATCAGCTTGATAGTCTAATGTTCTATCAGTGGACCACTGAGGCTCACATATGGGAAATACATGTAAATGAAACCAGGATAAATATTTCTTGAGATAAATCTATTATCTGCCAGTTTCCGATGGGTTTTGAACCACTGTCATCAGCTTGATAGTCTAATATTCTATCAGTGTATCAGTGGACCACTGAGGCTTACTTATGGAAAATACATGTAAATGAAACCAGGATAAATATTTCTTGAGATAAATCTATTATCTGCGTGGTATTACAGTGCTTGTGTCAGTTGGTCATTTGCCTTGGGCTCGCTCCATCAGTGCATTTCAGACCTGTTGGAAGACGGTCTGATGAATTCTTATGATTGCCTTGCACAAACATGGTCATGAGTTCACATGTTAATTACGAGCACATAGAAATCATTGCGCCTTCGTGTGACGAGACAGAAATCATTTCTTGTCATCTTCCCGGAGAGAAATCAGTTCGGAGAGAAATCAGTTCGTGTCGACTGTCCTCCTGTCCAGCTCCATTATCATCCTCAGACATCAACAAATACTGCAGCCATAACAGAGATGGGCACTTATGGAGGCAGGTTTTAAGAAGGAATTTGAAAATAATTGTCCCGATTGAGTAGCTCCGATATCTGCTGGTTTTTGGGAATGATTTCATTGTGCCGGCAGCTGGCATCGTATCATAGGAGATTATGAACTGGATGTAATTGAATACGGAGAAGTCATATCTGGCTGTCGGAATTGGATCACAGCTGAAATGCAGGGATGAATCACAAATCTTGACCCTTACGTGATTCCGGGGACGTGTTATTATTCGCTAATTTGGTCCCTCAAGTGGAATGGAACTGTTGAATGTGATTTCTTTTAGCAGGCATCCAATCACGGGGAAATGTCAGCAGAAAGATTTGTGCAAATGTCAGTTTGAATTTTGTACACAAGGTTTATTTTGATTTCCTGCTGCCAAATCTGTCAAACGTTAAAGTGAATTTGTAACTAAATAAAAAAATACTGTTGCTTAATAAGGAGATGGCCTAATTGAAAATTATTGAGGATTATTAGAGAGTGGGTGGGAGAAGGAGAGTAAGGGGGCTGGGTTGTATGTTAAGTAACTGTTGCCGTGGTTATAGGTAAACTAATTTAGGAATAATTTTAATAATTCAAACATAAAGTGAAAGAGAAAAAGATCACAAGGAAAGGAAAGGCTTGTTTGTTTAACGACATCCCTGCACATTGTTAATTTAGCAGCTATTAGATATTCTGTGACTCATGGTCTTTAGAGAAAACCTGCTACTGTTACATAGGCTACTCTTTCTAATTAGCAGCAAGGGATCTTTTATTATTAATTTATATGCACTTTCCCACAGATAAAGAGAGCAGATACCATGTCCCTTGATAAACCAATTGTGGACAACTAGTCGGCACAAGTGGCTCACACCTACCAGTTATCTCTCTGGGTTGGAGCAAGTATCAAGATAAAAAATCACATGCCTTGACTGAGATTTGATCCCAGTACCTGTCACCCATGAGACCATTAAACCACTGTGCCACCAAGGCCGTTTGAAAAAGGTGAATGACACTTGATCCCATTGTTTATTCAGCAGCTATCAGGTGTGAAAGAAAGTTAGCTTTTTTGTTTAATAACACTCCTAGAGAACATTGATTTATTAATCAACCGCTTTAACAATGTCACAGTGATTATGATGTAATAATGTCATCACACCATAAAGAAAGTTTGTTTAATAACACTCCTAGAGAACATTGATTTAATAATCACTGGCTATTACAGGTGCAGATGCAGGATTTGTGATGGGGGGCAGGGGGGCAAATGTGGATTTCTGAAAAGAGAGGGGTCCAAAAGTGATAAGTGAATAGAAATGGCCAAAAAATTGTTAATTTTCATGTCCTTCCACTTGAAAACGAAAAAAAAAAAATTGTTCGAGAAGTGAGGTGGGTGGGTGGGTGGGGGGGGCTGTCCCTCTGGATCTGTTACTGTATTAACAGTGTCACAGTGATTATGAAATGACGACACACTGTAAAGAAAGGATTGTTTGACGACACCACTGGAGCACATTGATTTAATAATCATCGGCTGTTTGAACTTGGATTTCAAACATTTAATAATTCTGATAGTTTTCAAAGGAAACATACTTAATTTTTCTGTTAGCAGCAGTAGATATTTTATATGAGCTTTCCTACAGACAGAATAGCACACCACTGCCTTTGGTATATCAATTGTAGGGCACGAGTTGGAACAGAAAATGACACATGGCATGACTAACAGAAAAATGACACATCATGTGAAATGTATCTGAAAGATCTCTTCTTATTGGTTAATCCATATTGTATCATTTTATTACTGCATATTTTCTCTGTGAGAAATATTACACATTGGTTTAAGAAAGCATTTCACTGTGTCGCTCTGGCTGTTATGTCCGATAAGCTTGTATGTACTAAATAAGCTGTCATTATAACATCACAAAAACTAGAAAAAGTACATTCTAACATCATCCATAACATTATAGGATAGCATTCCTCTAAACTGTTGCACAATTAGAAAGTTTAAAGAGTAGAACGATTAAAATTTTCTGGGATGATAATTAGAATATCAAACTCATTACTATTATTAAATTTATGTCCCTCATGAAATAATTTCCTTTGTCACTTGCTAAAGATCATGACAGAAAAATTATTTAGCTTGACCCCTAATAGCCTATGTTTATTTTTGTGCTGGAGCATCATTAAATAAATAAATATATAAAATGTTACTGGTTAAATACCAAGAATATTCTGGACATTAAAGCATTAAGGCCCTAGCAGATTCAATATTTTTTTATTTTTTTTTTGGTTCAGGTCTCTAATTAAAATCATGAAAGTGCACTTTGTTTGTGTTAGTGACATGTTTAACGTCTGCAGTGTGGCACTTTACTTACATTAACTTGTCCCATGTTTACATACATGTGCGTGTACACATGGGTCGGCCCTAAAAGAGTACAACTTGTCCATTTGAGTTGTATTGGGACACTCAAACCACGGTCTGTGTTTACAATTAAATTACAGTGTGTAAATTGAGTTGGTGCAGTGTTAAAACAGTGTTGACTGCAAACACACATCAAGGACCATGTGCATGCGAGAAAAAAAATTAAACTCTTTATCTTTATCGAGTTTGTGCAAGATACCGAAATGAAAAGGTGTCGACGCCATGGTTTGTTGTTTTATACTGGTCTCAAAATGTGGGAAAATTATATATAATGTTATATGGAATGTTTATTTAACTGCATATTATAATCAGCAGGTATATGTATGTTAAGTGTAACAGATATCGAGTATGGTGTTTATGAAACATGGTCTACTTGAAAGAAATGTCTAATGGCTCAGAAGATTGATGAGTAAATGATATTTCCCACTAGTGGTGTCTACATGTACATATTTTCAGGGAGAGATCATTCAATTTCCTACATATCTTTTTTTTATTTTGATTTATTTAACAACGCCTCTAGAGCAAATTGATTTTTATATTATCGTCGGCTATTGGACGTCAATCATATGGTCATACTGACATTTATTTAGAGGAAACACTTTGCCACAACATAGGCTACTCTTTCCAATATGCAGCAAGTGGTCTTTTATATGCACCGTCCATAGACAGGACAACTCATACCACAGCCTTTGATGAACCAGTTGTGGACCACTGAGTGGAATGGAAAATAGCCCAAACAACAAATGGGTCCACTGAGAAGGATCGATCTAACAACCGACCAGTTTACAGGTGGACATGCTACAATTTGAGCTACATCCCACTACATTCAGTATAAAATAACATAGTAATGTGTAGTTGTGATAAAAACTGGTAACTTTAATTTAATAATAATAAAAATTTCCAAATGTTTGACATCCAATAGCCGATGATTAATAAATCAATGTATTCAATTGGTGCCATTAAACAAAACAAACATACAAATCATGTGGTGGATAGAAACTATATCCTAAGGGACTCAAAACAGTTTTTAGAAATTATTTGGTTATTTAATTGGCTCAGTGATGAATTAACAAAAAGGGAGTGTTGTAATAGAATATAGGGTATACTACGGCTCTTTAATGCAATAAATGACACCACTAGAGCACATTGATTTGTTTATCATTGGCTATTGGATGTCAAACATTTTGTTATTTTGACATGTAGTCAAGTGTGAGCCAGACTCCAATGGGTTTTGAACCAATGTCATCAGATTGAGAGTCCGACATCCAATAAAAGAGAATTCATTTACATCTGTTCATTATAAAATAAAAACTAAGATTGAAAATAAACTTTTGTTTTATTTAACGACACCTCTAGAGCACATTGATTTTTATCTTGTCATCGGCTATTGGATGTCAATCATATAGTAATTCCAACATTTGTATTAAGAGGAAATCCGCTGCTGCCATATAGGCTACTCTTTCTGGTAAGCAGCAAGGGGTCTTTTATATGCACCGTCCCACAGACACATGCCACTGCCTTTTATGAACTTGTTGTGGACCACTGGTTGGAATGGAAACTAAGATTGAATATATTTTTTAATGCATAATCTATTTTGTGCACATTATGAGTAAATTAGAGACATTTCGATTTTAGCTTGTGACCCTTGAAAGAAACATTTGAGTCAAGAGATCCCTATTTTAGAAAATCCATATAAACGCCTGCAATCTGATTTTAATCTAGTATCAAGTGCTAGCTGACAATTGTATTTACACTGTTATTGTACTGGAAATAACCAAGTCATGTCATGAGATTTTTTTATTCAAATCCTGACACTTTATTCCTTCCATTTACACTTACGGTACACTCCGTGCATCTTTTTCTTCTTTGATTGACACGGTAATTTTTCTGTCGATGCCTGCTTTGGTCGTTTTTTGATTGAAATCACAAATATGAAATGCTCGTGGCCATTGCATTGAACCATCGCCAGTGTCACTGTCAATAACGTGGCAACGGTGATTAAATGCAGAGAAAAATATTGATGTCGTATTCAGCTCACAAAAAAACATTTCCTTAGTGAAATGGGCGGCAAGTGGAGATAACTAATCAATTTGGAGAAACGAGTTGAGTGTCGGTGTTTCAGATCACCAGAATGTGCCGTGTAATCACTGTTTATAGCAGACGAAATACAGTTTTTCCACCGAGTAGGATTCAGCTCAGCCAGTAGCGTGTTTGCCTGTGAAGTTGTCTGTCATCGGATTGATCCTTCTCTGTAATTTGTAAACCCATTTGCAGTTTGGGCTATTTTCTGTTCCAACCAGTGGTCCACAACTAGTTCATCAAAGGCCGTAGTATGTGCTGTCCTGTCTGTGGGAAAATGCATATAAAAGATCCCATGCAGCTTATTGGAAAGAGTAGCCTTGTATTTTAAAATGTTTTAAATTATACCATATTTTGAACCACTATAGCTGATGTTTGTGATCGGGTATCGTTCTATTAATAACAACTTAGCATTCCTACTTTGGCGGTCATTAGTTTATTTTGTGGTACTTGCTGATAAAAAGTAAGTCCCTAATTTTGATTGGTGAAGGATTGGGATTTAGCTCAGAAGTGAAGTTCACAGGTGGATTATGTCCCCATTCTGTGATCTCCTTAGGCTGTTAGAGTATACTCAACAAGCTACAAGGCAATACTGTTTATCTCAGTGATCTCATTGGGCTATTGGAGACTACTGAACACGCTATAAGTCGATATTGTTTATCTTAGTGATCTCAGTGAGCTATTTTCCATTCCATGCAAAGGACCACAACTAGTATATTAAAAACTATTGTATAGGAGATCATGTATAAACATTTAGGGCTGGTTGGAAAATATGCTAATTTAAGGTAGCCTACGTACATGTATGTGATCCTCTGTGATTCAGTGGTACTACATAGGACTCTAAGGCCCAGTTTCCCGTTGACGGTTCAGCCATGATCTACAGTCCAACCCATTCTTTTAACACATGTGAACACAGTTTGAACTAAGAATTGAGATTGAACTGTCGACGAGAAAACGGCCCTTAGACCCAGTTTCTCATTGATGGTTCAGCCATGATCTACAGTTCAACCCATTCTTTTAACACATGTGAACACAGTTTGAACTAAGAATAGAGACTGAACTGTCAACGAGAAATCGGCCCTTAGACCCAGTTTCTCATTGACAGTTCAGCCACGATCTACAGTTCAACCCATTCTTTTAACACATGTGAACACAGTTTAAGCTAAGAATCAAGGTTGAACTATCAAGAAATCGGCCCTTAGACCCAGTTTCTCATTGACAGTTCAGCCACGATCTACAGTTCAACCCATTCTTTTAACACGTGTGAACACAGTTTAAACTAAGAATCAAGGTTGAACTATCAAGAAATTGGCCCTTAAACTGAAGAAGGTGATTGAAAGCCGATCAGAGGCTGGTTCATACTTGAGACTGCATTGTGAAAATAAACAAATATTTGATTCTAAATAGCTGATGATTAATACATCAATGTGCTATAGAAACAAAGGAAGAAAGAAGTTAAGAAAAAACAGAAGACACTCACATACTTGTCAAAATAAACAAATATTTGATACTAAATAGCTGATGATTAATAAATCAATGTGCTATAGAAACAAAGAAAGAAGTTAAGAAAAAACAGAAGACACCCACATAGTTGTCAAAATAAACAAATGTTTGATACTCAATAGCTGATGATTAATAAATCAATGTGCTATAGAAAAAAAGAAAGAAAGAAGTTCTAGAAAAACTGAAAACACCCACATACTTTTATGTAGGTGGTGGTGGCAGATTTTTGTGAAGATCTTTGATGAACCAGTTGTGGTGCACTGGTTGGAACAGAAAATTGCCCAGTCTACAATTGGGTCCACTGAGAAAGATCGATCCATGACCGACCACTTCACAGATGGACATGCTACCGCTTGAGCTTCATCCCGCTCCGATCTTGTATTGATCACAGAATTTGTCTCACATGACACGTAAAACCTGCTTTAAAATTAAACAGTTGTTTAGGATGTCATAAATAAACATTCTATTACCTATTACTTTCAGGTGTAAGTGGGTTCTTTCATATGCACCTTCCCGTTATACATTAATTATACTTTAAAAAAATTTCAAATGATTAAAAAACATCTCAGCCTTTCTCATCAAGGTACTTTAAGAGAATGTCTGCCTCATTTCATAGCACAATGTAAAGAAAACAAACAGTCACAGTTAAATGCCAAGGAAAAGAAGGGAATGAGAAAATCATATCTAACATATTTTGTTTTGTACAAGAACGGCTCCAGTCCCAGCGTGTGGGCTGTTTGTGTTGGCGAGAAGCTGGTGTCTTCTTACTTGGCACGACCAGGATACTTACTCAGAGAATGAACGGAATTGATGTAAAAAAAACTTTAACAGAGATAAACGCATGTTAGTGACAAGATGCTTTAGGATCTCAATGTCTTCTGTTCAGAATGGAATTTACCTCAAGAGTGTTTGCCTGCAGAGTGATGGGTTATCAGATCTATCCCCTTCAGTGGAACAATTGGATGATTTCTTGAGCCAGCCGGTGATGCAGAATGGTATAATTTGAACAGGGATAAATGCATGTTAGTGACAAGATGCTTTAGGATCTCAATGTTTTCTGTTAGAAGAGGAATTTACCTCAAAAGATGGTGCCTGAGGTGTGATGGTTTGGCAAATCAATCCCCTTTAGTGGAACCATTGGGTGATTTCTTATTCCAGCCAGTGATCCAGAACTGGTGTTACTTCCATGTTAGTTGGGTCTTGGTGTCTTCTGTTCAGAAGTGCAATTTACCTCAAGAGATGGAGCCTGTGGAGTGATGGGTAATTAGATCAATCCCCTTCAGTGGAACCATTGGGTGATTTCTTGTTTGGCTACAACAAAACCCAAAACCACTTTTCTTTTATGTCTATTTTCTGTTTTGGCCAAACTCTTGTACTTGACACTACAGGATTCTGTCAGTTAATTGAGATAATTGGTTCTGGCATTAATTCCACAATATATATATATATATATGTATTTATATATATATATATACAATAATTATGTTTAAGTAGTGTTTTGATCATATTCATTTGTTTCAAAACAGACAGGAAAAATCTTGATTGATGCCCTTTAACATCCATGAATTGCTGATTTTGTTAAGACTCGGTCACATCTGACATGAGGGTTATTCTTAAATGAGTGTCTCATTGTGCTTCAACCCATCTAATAACAAATCCTTCAGAAGTCACCACTGTAACTCACTTGCAGGTTTTTAATTGGCTGTGTGATTTTTCTATGGCCATTCAAGAGGACTGCCATGTTGTTTCACACCGCAATCTTCCACAATTAACATTGGGCAAGAATTGTTGTGAAAATGAAAAGATGACCGAACCAGACATCTGTTGTCTTTGTGTCCAGTCGGAATCATCATTATTTTCTCCGACATTCATCCTATTTAACATCCCGTTTTTACCCCCAACAAAGCCGCATAATGATGTCGTTGTCCCACCTAATGACGGTGATGTCCCTCAGCTTGATGTCCTACTCAAAGCCAGCTGATTGCTGATACTCTCGACCAACAATGACCTGTAAAAATTGTCAAGCCAGAAAGAAAGGCTTGAAACGTCTCGTATTGTTATGGGATTGCTATTCACTGAAATCTGTCTGACACCGTGCTCATAGGAAATCCCCTCTTGTTATTTGAGACCAAATAATCTTACACAAACATGATAGGCTCAAGCTGAGGACTGTGGTTCAAATCCTATCGGAGGCTGGTTGGTAGTAACCAAGGCTGTTGTGCTAAAGTTTATTTTATTTAACTACGCCTCTAGAGCACATCAATTTTTCTTATCAGCAGCTATGGACGTCAATCATATGGTCATTCTGACATATTTATTTAGAGGAAACCCGCTGCCGCCACATTGGCTACTCTTTCCGATAAGCAGCAAGGGGTCTTTTATATGCACCGTCCCATAGACAGGACAGCACATACCACGACCTTTGATAAACCAGTTGTGGACCACTGATTGGAACGGAAAATAGCCCAAACTGCATATGGTTCCACTGAGAAGGATCGATCCGACGACCGACCGGTTCTCAGGCAGACACGCTACCGTTTGAGCTAGATCCCGCTCGAGACAGAATAATCTTACACAAACTTGATAGTCTCAAGCTGAAGATTGCGGTTCAAAACCCATCGGAGGCTGGGTGGTAGTTACCAAGGCTGGGTGGTAGTAACCAAGGCTGTTGTGCTCATAGGAAATCCCCTCTTGTTATTTGAGAAAGAATAATCTTACACAGACATGATAGGCTCAAGCTAAAGTGTGGTTTAAATCCCATCAGAGGTTGGCTTACACCTGATTGTGTCACAATTTCCAAACATTTGACATCTAATAGCCCATGAATCATTGTTCTCCATTGACATGGTTAAATTTTTTAAATAATAAATAAATAAAAATAAAAGCCATAATTCAATGGTGAAGTGATTGAGATGTAATGGGTTCTATGATCAATCCCTACCAATGGAGACATTTTTACAGAATTGTTTTTGAATAAACTGAATGAAGTATATATAGTGGTATTGTAATAATATATTACAATGTGCTAACCTTAACACATAGATTACACAATATGATATTTGTGTCCTTTATTTTTTATTATATACATTCATGTTTGACACTTTCAATTATACTTCACACCAATACATGTTATATCACCTGTACTTCACACAAGTGCATATGTCATAACCCCTATACGTATGTGCTGTATCACCTACACTTCACACGAGTGCATATGTGATATCGGCCATACTTCACACCAGTGTGATACATGAAAGTAAGATTGATGTTACTTGGGGATTACAAATTGTGATATTGCCAAGTTTGTTGGGTTATTTATGTTATAACCATCACGTGGGTCATCAGTTGTGCAGCCATTTACATCGGATATGAGACACTAAATCAAGTCGTATTACACAGATGAGTTGGTAATATCAACACGTATGTGTTAGCCGTGTTGACAGCGGTTGTTTTTACTTGTTAGATGTTACTTCATAGATGCTTTAATACTTCAAGATTAGATTGTTTACATAATTTGTCTAAGATTGAAATTTGAGAACAGTAATATTTTGTTTTTATCGTACTGAATGTTTATGAAAGTCAATTTAAAAAAAAATGGTTTCATTGAAAATTGTTGGATTTACTGTATATGATTTGGATGAATGGGTGGATTAGTGGGTGGATGGATTGAAGGATGGGAGGGGTGAATGGATGGATTGGTTGATGCATGGATGGATGGGTGGGTGGGTGGATGGATGGGTGTGTGGATGGGTGTATTAATGAATGGATGGAGAGATTGAAAATTTGATGAATCGATAGTTGTGCTTTGATGAAAGTTCAAATGTACATGTATGGAAGATGGATGGATGGATGAATGAACATATAGATGGATGGACAGACTTGATTTCGATAGAGATGGACTGGTTACAGGTGGAGTGGATGAATTCACGTTTTTTTATTTAAAAAAATGATAAATAAATGACCGTATTATAAATAATTTAATTTTTATACATATCACTCTGTTAATCTGTACCATGGTCTAAGTACGTCACACAAGAAATAATTATGCCCACACATAAACAAACCCCATCATGTTTCAGCTGGAAATAGCAACTTCTGTTATCTTAACTCCAAAATACCAATAATTTACCCAACAATACTTCTGCTTGCATTACAGTTTTGTGTAATACGAACGAGAAAGGCAACACACGTGAATGTTACATATTGATTATGACAGTCTATTTCTAGAGACAAATTGTTTTTATTATAACCTGACTCAAAGTGTTGTTTATCTTACTGCTGCTTACGCAGAAATTATCCAATTAACTTTTGTTGTGGATTTCCAGATTAAAACAGATATTTTGAGTAAAAGATAATTGATGATTTTTTTTCCATTTATTATTATTATTTTTTGTTAACCTCACGGATTAATCAGTTTGTTTTATGATAATTCAGACATACATGTAAATGTCATTCATTGAAGAGTTGATTTTCAAAATGCTATTTAATCAATGGTATGTGGTTGCTTGTCACATAAAATATCCTTTGCAGCTAATCAGTAAGAGAGCTTACATGTGTGTGGTAGGAATCACAAAACACTATCTGACATCTAATAGCCACTTTATAAACAATGTGCTGGAATAATGTTATACATTTCGTTATATTCGCTGCTTCAGAACCAAAAGGCCGTAAGACTGGGTTTTTTTTGCACTTAACTGGTATCACTGAATGCCCCTAAGTGAGCTGCATCTGGTGCACAAAGGGTGTATGTGAAACTATCCTACATTTATCTTGAAATCAAAAGATATTCCACATTAAAATTGTGTCTAGGGGAGAAACCGTTTTTTGGCCCTTTTCTCCATTAACTGCTACCCAAACTTACATCCTTTTATATCGGAAGAATTAATTTCTCTCTTTCTTACAAAAAAGTGAATGAATGAATGATTGTTTAATGACACCCCAGCACAAAAATAAACATCGGCTATTAGGGGTCATACATTGGTTAAAAATAACATTACAGTTATTTAAAATAAATCAGTGTAAAGAGCTGATATATTTTTCATATATATAATTGAAATAGAAATATATATAACAATAATAATACACATCTTTATGATAAAAATAAAAAAAGTCAATATAATAATTAATAATATGATAAAGTAAATTCAATATATTAAGAATGAAAAATAAATTTGTTATAAAAAAAGTGTGACTAAAAAAATTTAATAATAAGTTGTGGATGGAATTGAAATGATTCAACCACAGTTTCATTACCAAATACATTGTTTCTAACGGGCTGTAGGTGAGGACACTCCATCAAAATATGATGCACCGTCAATGTAAACTGACTGCTCACACTGAGGCACTTACTCTAACCACTGGGCTGCATGTAAATCCTGACTGTGTTCAGTTTTGACAAAATGTATGAAGTTAAAATATCTATCATCAAGATGGTGTTTGTGTTTTTCAGCATGACAGGGATCTCTGTTTTCACTCCATATTTTAAACATGATACCTATTACTTACAAGCTCTAAATGAGGCGTGCGAATCAAGCCTAGACAGGGCAGTGTGCAAAAAACCAAAAAAACTTCCATAAGCATTGCAGACGGCCATTTGCAAATTTACAGAGCAGACGTGAATTGTTTTTTTTTCTTCTGAGAAACGGCAACACTGTTTGGAAGCACCATGTTTTGCAAACACCATCTGTTTCTGCTTGTTATGCAAGAAGTGAATTGTTGATTTGTGCCACTTGATTAATAAAATACTTTTTCATTTAAGGGCCCATTATATTATCAGTTTTTTTGTGCTGAAAAAATGGCAGCATTGTTTGAAGTTCCATGTTGTGGAAAAAACCATCTGTTTCTTCTTGCTATGCAAGGACTAGCATCATTAATTTTAGTACATTAATAAAAGATGTTTTGATTTATGGTGGTTTTAATGTATCAAGTAACTGAGATTACATACAGATTCAAATATATTTAAAAGGTTGTAGGAAATATCTGGAGCAAACTGTCCTTGAAATTTGCAACAGCAGTCACCAAAGCTGTCCCAAAATTGTTAAATTTGTTTTATTTAAAGATGCCTCTAGAGCACATTTATTTTATTCTTAGCATCGGCTATTGAATGTCAAATCATAATTATGGTCATTCTGACATATTTATTTAGAGGAAACCCGATGAAATCACATTGGCTACTCTTTCTGATAAGCAGCAAGGGGTCTTTTATATGCACTGACCCACAGACAGGGCAGCACATATCATTGCTTTTGATAAACCAGTTGTGGACCACTGGTTGGTGTAAATGGCTTTCACTTACCCATTGACACTTTGCGGATCACTCACTCTGCATTGAAGCTGGTATCAAAATTAAAAATCCTTCGACCGAGATTTGATCCAAGTAACTACTAGTCATGAGACAAGCAGCTTAATCACAAAAATAAATACAATATGCAGTATGGTAATTTTCTTAAAACTGCCATCACAGTTAAAAGATTTAATGATGTGTCATCATAACATTGTCAGAATTTCATGGGCACCTCAGAATTATATCACAGTCTCTGATATACTAGTTGTGGATCAATGCCTGGAACAGGAAATAGCACAGTGGTTCCACTGAGGAATTGATCCGAGAGCTGTCTCTTCACAAAAAGTAAAACAACCTTGCGTTGGTATCAGATTTTATTTATTCTCAACCTTTCCCCATATTTCTATGCGAATGATTTTTTCGGTTTACGTGAAAAGCATTTTCATCGAAAATTAGACTGCATGCTGGGTGATTTATCGAGAAGCGGCTATTACGAGTTTGATGCATTCAGACAATTTCTCAACCAATAAAACCCTCGGGCATATTGTGCTGCACCGTCGATTACGTTTTGTGAGAGAATTCTGAAACTAGCTATCTTTTTTCATCAATATACATATCGCACCCATTTGTCCACTCTTGCCATTGATAGATCTTAATACTGGAATGTTTTTTTGCTCAAATAATCTGCCACCAATTCGTGATACAAGTTGTGTCGGCTCTTTGATGCAATTAAATCCCAGTAGATCGATTTCTCATTGGATCAATACGTTGACGCGTCTTCCAAATGTGTTGGCTTCGTAGTGTTTTGACGATCGAGAATGAACTGAGGCACTGTTAATCCTGTTGCTGTGGAGCTTAGTTTAACGGTTATGTTTGATTGAAAGGTGTAGATTAAACTTTTTTCTTTGCTTCATTTTGTTCATTCCATCTTTCATGTTGTATGAACCATTTAATAGTGTTTTTTTCTTCTCATTGAGATAAGGCCGTATAATGAAACAGCTGGAGTGTATGAGACTTGTTTTTTCTTAGTCGTTGACAAGGTCGTATAATGGTAAAGAGTAAAACTTTTTATTTCCTCCATTTTTAGTCGTTTTGTATTTCATCTCCTGGGTCCTTTTTTTCTGTTAATTGTAAAGTTTATTTTATTTAACGATGCCTCTAGAGGACATTGATTTTTATTTTATCATCGGCTATTGGACATCAATCATATGGTCATTCTGACATATTTAACAGAATCCTGCTGCTGCCACATAGACTACTCTTTCTGAGCAGCAAGGGGTCTTTTATATGCTCCGTCACACAGACAGGACATCACATACCACGGCCTTTGATGAATTAGATGTGAACCACTGGTTGGAATGGAAAATAGTCCCAACTGCAAATGGGTCCTCTGAGAAGGATCGATCCAACGAACAACAACCTCACAGGTGGACACTCTACCGTTTGAGCTACATCCCACACCCTTTCTGTTAATTGAGACAAGGTCATATAATGAACTAAAACTGGTGTGTATCAGGCTTGGTTTTTCTGTGAAGCTGTCGGTCATCGAATCGATCCTTCTCAGTGGACTTATTTGTAATTTGGGCTATCTTCTGTTTCAACCAGTGGCTCACAACTGCTTATTAAGACCCCATGCTGCTTATTGGAAATAGTAGCCTATGTGGTGGTAGTGGGATTCCTCTAAAAAAAATGTAATGGTAACCATATGATTGACGTCTAATAGCCGATGATGAGATAAAAATCAATGTGCTCTAGAGGCGTCGTTAAATAAAACAAACTTTACTTTTTTCTTAGTTACTGACAAGGTCGTTTGGTGGTAAAGAGTAAAACTTTTTATTTCCTCCATTTTTGTTCATTTTGTCTTTCATCTCCAGTGAGCTGTTTGATGGGTCTTTTTTTTGTCTACTCATTGAGATGAGGTCATACAATGAACCAAGACTGGAGTGTATCAGACTTGTTTTTTCTTAGTCGTTGACAAGGTCGTATAATGGTGTAGAATAAACCTTTTACTTCTCCATTGTGTTGCTTCTGTCTTTTATCTTTCATTGTTCTTTTTTGTCTACGCATTGAGACAGGGTTATATAATTAACTCAACCTGGAGTGTAACAGACTGGTTTTTTTTAGTCATTGACAAGTTCTCACATGTGTAATGGTGTAGAATAAACCTTTTTCTTCTCCATTTTGTTCCTTCTGTCTTTTATCTTGTGTGAACCTTCGATTAGGTTTTTTTCTCTACTCATGAGACATGGTCATATAAAGTACTTTAAGACTGGAGCCTCAGTGATCTGGTGGTAGGACATCGGACTCTCAAGCTGAAGACTATGGTTCAGAACCCATTAGAGGCTGTCTCACACTTGACCATGTGTGATAATTTTATAATATTTGGCATTCAGTAGCAGATGACTAATACATCAATGTGCTCTAGTGGGGATATAGCTCAAACTGTAGCGTGTCAAGTTGAGAAGCAGTCTGTCGTCGGATCGATCCTTCTCAGTGGACTCATTTACAGTTTGGGCTATTTTCCTTTCCAACCAGTGGTCCACAACTGGTTCATCAAAGGCTGTGGTAGCTGCTATCTTGTCTGTGGGACAGTGCATATAAAAGATCCCTTGCTGCTTATTGGAAAGAGTAGCCTATTTGGCCACAGTGGGTTTCCTCTAAAATAAATATGTCAGAATGACCATATGATTGACATCCAATAGCCGATGATAGGATAAAAATCAATGTGGTCTTGAGGCATCGTTAAAAAAATAAATTTACTTTTTAATTTTCCTCTAAAATAAATATGTCAGAATAACAATATGTATGACGTCCAATAGACGATGATAAGATAAAAATCAATGTGCTCTAGAGGCGTTGTTAAATAAAACAAACTTTACGTTTTACTTTGAAATTTATTTTACCGACCATGTGCTGTGTGTTAAAGAACAATCTTCTTCTTGTGGAACCTATCATATATAGGCTTACAGGGGTAGAAATTAAGAAATTATTTTAACTTGCCTTAAAATGTTACTTGTCCCCACGAAAAATCACTACTCCCCCTATTTTTAATTTAAAGTTTGAGATGATTCATAATGTGAATTACAGATATAGGCCTAATGTATAGTTCGTGTTGAGAAGTCTGACGGCTAGTATCTTAAAATAATACAAATTCGTAATACAAGATGGGAAAAAAAATATCTCCTGGCCTGGGGGATTAGTGTCAGTAAGGATTTACTCACCCCCACAGATTTTTATTCGCCTTGGATGAGGGGGCGAGCATTAATTTCTATCCCTGGCTTAGTGACAATCACATCTTTCAAATCACTCATCTTGTTTGTGTTTTCCTCATAAAAGTAAAGTTTGTTTTATTTAATGACGCCTCTAGAGCACATTGATTTTTATCTTATCATCGGCTATTGGACGT
>JAULBS010081177.1:0-19119 GCA_032355785.1 Symmetromphalus regularis | reverse complement strand
CAACCGAGTGTTAGTTAATCGGTATTTGTCTCGGCAAATATACTTAATTGAAGTTTGTTTTTAATATAATTGGGGTGACAGTAAATTGTTGAAAATTACAGACGGGGTATAAGAAAAATTGACTCAGCCTACAGGGAGATAAGGTTATTTGTCAACCGGCAAACAACCAACGGGATTAAAGAATTTTACATGGAGGCGAGATGACATGTTTTATGGCCTCTGTCAGTATCAGTTTCTTCGATCCATAAAACATGATGTTGCCCTGATGAATGGTCAGTAACTGATAAGTACTGAATGAACTTGAGAATCTAAATTTTCTAACAGATCCAGATTAATCATGATATTTCTATTGTAATTCATGACATTTTATTTAAAGATATATTATAGGATGTCCAATGTCTGTTAGTAATAAAATACAGAAATACAATCACACTCTTTAAAAAATTAATATGTTTCTGCAAGCAAGTGTCCTCGTAACTTTTTATTTTATGTTTCTATCAGGTCTGCTGCTTTAACCATTTTGAATTTATAACATTGAGCCAAAGATTGCATTGCTAGCCATTTTGAATTTAAAACATCGAACAAAAGGTTTCATTGCTAGCCATTTTGAATTTAAAACAATGAACCAAAGATTGCATTGCTGTCCATTTTGAATTTAAAACATCGAACCAAAGATTTCATTGCTAGCCATTTTGAACTTGATAATGAGGTCGCACTAAATTTGTAAAATATGCAGGTAACTGTTAGCAGGACAGTGCATATAAAAAATCACTTGCTGCTTATCCGAAAGAGTTGCCTATTTGGTGGCAGTGGGTTTCCTCCAAATAAATATGTCAAAATTACCATATGATTGACATCTAGTAGCCGATCATAAGATAAAAATCAATGTGCTCTAGAGGCGTCATTAAATAAAACTAATTTTGTAACCGTTAGCACAACAGTTAAAGTAGTCTTCATTTTTCTAAAAAGTCTGTAAAAAACTTATTACTCAAACAGTGTCCTTTTGTCAATGAATGTTTAAGAATAAAAAAATTATTAAAGTGAAGTTCTTAAAAAACTAAAGAAAAAGTTATGGCAAATCTTGATTGCAGAATGTTTTTAAGAGGTATTTATGTGGTTTATTACTAAAAGATGTTATATTATTGGACACCCTATATCTTTAAATAAAATAATAATAAAAATTTTTAAACAAATAAAATTAACTTATTACAGTCTATAATGTTTTTGTGATACTTTATTTTTATCACATAAATGTTTCTAGTTAATAAAATCACTATTTCTATTAATATGAATAAAGGTTTTAGTGTGAATACAGATGGGTAATGTTATACATAGAAATACTTACGTTCCCTACAGTGTGTTTTTATCCTTTTCATTTTAATATACACTTGTGAGATGTGAATCAAGTTCAGTATCTTTCGGCATAAAGATTTTATTTTTGGTAACATCTGACTTGTGGTTGCTGTGTAGCAGTTTCACTGGCACCAAACCTCATTGGGTTTAATATGAAGCGTAAACACTAGTCTACCTGGCAAATCTCCCTGAATTCTACCC
The DNA here is from genome assembly GCA_032355785.1 of Symmetromphalus regularis. Lineage (NCBI taxonomy): Eukaryota > Metazoa > Mollusca > Gastropoda > Neomphalida > Neomphalidae > Symmetromphalus > Symmetromphalus regularis. Next base: position 17,565 of record JAULBS010081177.1, on the reverse strand, counting down.
TGATTAATGTTGCATTTATTAGTTTGTTTAAAATCTTTGTAACATATTATTCATAATCTTCGCAAACATCTTGCATTTCATGTAGAAATTTCAAATGAATATTAAATGTAATATTCATCAATGGTTTTTTTATTTCCCCTGTCCGTCCCTCTTGGATTATGGTCACAAAATCTGTTTTCATTTCAGTAGGAATAACAAAAATTCTAGTACCTTTTTAACCATGTTCATGTTCAACTTTGGAATTAATCGAACAGTCTTTTTATCATCAGAAATTTGATTTTACACATCAAATGAATAACAATTTTAAAAAATGTTTCTTGTGCCTTAATATACTGTATAATGGCACATTTAGAAATAATTGATAAATAAATATCAATTAAAAGATCATGTATTGCAGGTTGAGATTTACATATTATTGAGTTTAATGGAGCTTATAGACTGATGAGATCTGCTCTAGACAAGACAGACATTCACAAATGTCATTTGCTCATCTTGAGGGTCTGTCCCACCGTGCCTACTTTTGGGTTTAGGATATTAAGTAATTGTATAATTTGTTTAACTTTCTACTACCCATTGCAAGTTTTCCTACGTTTTTTTAATACAGGATAATATTGTTTGACGGCTGACTGTATTCAGTTATTTTATGAAAGTAAGCACTCTGGGAGGTAGTATTGAGTATTTCAAAACTGTTGTCTTGATGAAGAATTCATGTTGGAACTCTTTAGAGATGGTCTTGTCTTGAGTATCTCAGAACTGTTATATTGATGAAGAATCCATGTTGGAACTCTTTAGAGATGGTCTTGTCTTGAGTATCTCAGATTGTCTTGATGAAGAATCCATGTTGGAACTCTTTAGAGATGGTCTTGTCTTGAGTATCTCAGAACTGATGTCTTGATGAAGAATCCATGTTGAAACTCTTTAGAGATGGTCTTGTCTTGAGTATCTCAGAACTGTAGTATTGATGAAGAATCCATGTTAGAACTCTTTAGAGATGGTCTTGTCTTGAGCAAGTCTGATCACTGTTTGTACACCTTAACCTACATTAAATTTTAAATCCTTTTCAGACTCAAATATTTGTTATGAATATATGAAACCTCTTTTATAATGTAAAAACAGTCTGCTAATGAGTTTCATTCATATTCAGGTTTGTTAAAAATATATAGTAAACTGGTGTAGAGTATGAGTATAGATGACCGTAAAAGGGTGTCATTTGTGTATTTATTAGGAAGCTTACATTAAAGAACATTGATATATGTTTAGGCATCAAATTTATAGGATGTATTAAACATTTTCCATTATACCAATACAAGATTATGAAATATTTTATTTTTCATCAAGATTTAACCATAAAAATGATGTTTGAAACCCAGTTTGTTTCATATTACATAAAAAAAAATTTGTTTGACTCTTTCAAAATATAAAATTGTCTCAACTGTTTATCATGGATCACTTTGATTTGTAATAGAGTGCATATATTTGGGAAGAAAACTCTAAATAATAATTGAGATTACAATTTGGATAATTTTAGAATGGCTGCTTTTTTCCGATTTCTGTTTCATTTATCATGTCGATGTAGTACTGCAAAATAGTGCAAGCATATTAATAACTGAATTCTGCTGTATCAGCAATTGCTTTTGCTTTTAGCGTTACTAACAGTGAATAGTTAAAAGAATAGGGCAAATTATCAGTATTGTTCACAAAGAGAAAAAGTGAGGTTGAGGGGAGGGAATTTAATTTTGTCAATATTGTTGTGATAATTTGTAATAGTTTCCATATTAACATCAGACTCTCAAGCTGAAGACTGGTTCAAAACCCACGGTACATGATGCTGGCTGCGAGTCAAAATTACAAAATGTTTCACATCCAATAGCTGATGATCAATAAATCAGTGTCCTCTAGTAGTGTCATTAAAATAATAATATTAATTTTCCAGCAGAATTAATATACAACTGAGGCGAGTTATTCGGGTATGAATTGGCCTGTTTCGCAATTAGATAACCAGTAAATATCTTGCATTTAGCTCATAAATTTATTCAGAAAGTAATAAGCAAAAAACAAAAACCCACTGATTTTGAATTATTTTCCTTATTTTCATTTTCTTTCCAAAGAATGAATGAATGTTTAACAAAACTCCAGCACAAAAATAAACAAGCTGTTGGTTTTAAGTTATAGGACAGCATGCTTGTCATAATTTTTCACATGATGATACAGTTTTTGTTGAAAGTTTTTTTTTAAATTTGTTTATTGTTCCCCACCAATTTACTGCATATACATGATAGAGTATCGGAGTAACTTACAATAATTTTAAATTTGTATTTGTGTATTAGTCATCTTGTACTTAAGCTTATCTGTGTTAACATATTTTTGGAGGTTTCTCATACCAAAATTGTGTTGTTTGGCTTTGTATAAGATCTGCTAATATACTGTGTGTCAAAATATATTTTTTAAGTACAACACATCAAGTAGGTAAGAATATTTAGTACATTAAATGTAAAATTATATCTTATGATATATGGTTACTATTATTAGTTGTCACTGAAAAGTGCAAAAATCAGAAAGAAAAAAAGTTCTATTAAAAATATATGTATATGACAAATTAATGGAAATACTAGCACGAAAAAGAGAAAAAATATCATTTATAAGGTTTTTTTATTATGTACAAAGATGTTATTTTATTGGTGGTTTTGGTTGCATGCATTGCTAAGTGTTTATCTTTTGTACAAAAGATATATTTTTAATATTACCTTCATATGAGTACTGAACCTTTTGATTTGTACTTTTCAAACTTGCATATTCCAGTAAGCATATACTATGTGTTGTTACAAGTACTACTTTGTTAGAAGTTGGTCAAGGTGACCTCCATTATATTATGGCTATTTTCTAAACTGAAGAGTGATAATTTTAAGAAATTATTTTTCTTTCCTTTAGAGGCAGTAAAAGCAACCTTCATATTGTACCGTATCTAACATGTTGGTAGTCTATTAAGAATAAAGCTTATGAATTTCTTTAGCTCATTTAATGCTGATTAGAACATATATATTTTTTCATTATCTGTGGTAAATGTAGAATGTAAAACTTAAGAATGTATTCTGAATATATAATAACTCTTGTTAGTTGGTCAGTGATTTAAAAAAAAAAAAAAATTATTACAAAAGATTTACCCTCACTTTAGTCAAATTAGTAGATATATTTCGAGGGAGCTATTATTTTGGAGGTCTCCTTTTCTTTATTTAACGTTTCCCCATTTTATTTTTTATATCTTTTAATGTGTTCAGACTTCATCACATCAAAATATTCAGTCATTTCCTTTTCATAATCAAATCAGTAGTGGCTAGATAATGTTTAAAAAATAAAGTCAAGTTCATGCTTATTATTTCTGTTCAGCTTGAAAGTAAATTCAGTTTGTTTTATTGGTAAATATTCCAACCATTATTTTTCTCAGCCCCAGAAGTACCATAGTGATTCTTTAGTTAAGCTTGGGTGTCAGCAAAACATGGAATCTTTTATAATTATAATGAAATAAATATTACTTTGAAGTAAAACAAAAATTTAAATTTGCTACTATGTTTTACATTGAAGCAGTTATTCTAACTCTTATGCAACTTTTATCAAATATTCATTTTGTATAAAGTTTATTTATGTTGATTCTGTTCAAAAGCAATTTATTATGTACATTAAAAGACTTCTTGGATCAACAGTGTTCACAGCAATAAGTGATGGCATTTTTGAGGCTTCCAAATCCGGTTGACATTTGAATAATTATGTCTAGTTAATGATAACACAATAACAGACCTGCAAGATAACAAAACAACGAATACATCTTAGTCACAATTACAAAAAAAGGCAACTGAAAAGTGAAATGTATTGTCAGTAGATAAAGGAATGACTTTGGCTGATTGGAAACAGTTTGATTTCATACTTTACAGAGATGAGTTTCTGGATTTATCCAGAATTGTATATTTTAGTTTGGTTTCAAAATCAGGTTTCGAGCAGATTGCCCCCTAGTAGGTCTTTGTGGTATGTAACCAACTTATGATTATTGAGGCAAATGTTTTAATAGGAATTTTTTTTAAAATATCTATATACAGTTTAAAATTATCCACGTGATACTAACAAACTGTGTTTAGATACTGTGAGAAAAGACTATTTTTGTAGTATTATAAACCACTTTGATTTAATAGTCAATCTTGTTTACAGGTAATGATGATTCAAACAAGTGTACACTACATTGGGATGTGTGGGTAATAAAGCAAGAAAGAAACATGTAACTCAGTATTTTTTATTTGGTGTGTATTGTATTGTCAAACTTGTATGATTGTGATTGTTCTGTTAATGTATGATATATGGAATATTGTATAGTATAAACAAATAAATATATAGTGGAAATTATTAAAAGGGTCTTGTTTTAGTAGCAACAAATATGTAATAGATGTTAAAGGTTATTAGATTTAATACTGTTACTCATTAATAACATAGTAGTTTTCTTGTCCAAGTAGTCAACTTTTTATTAAAGGAAAGGTAGTTAAAACATTAAAAGTCAGATCGCTGGAAAGAATAAGTGCTTCAGAATGTGGAGGCTATGAAATAGTCACTAACATGGAGCCATACAAGTTTTTAAAGTCCATTTTACAGTACTGTTAGGTGGTTACTGGAGAGAATATCTTCACCCTTTCTCTTCCATTACATGATTTTAACTGTACAGGACTAGCCCAGGAGTTATTTTAATGGTTGTTGGAACGTAGTAATACTATATATATTTTTAATCAAGAAATTTAAAAAATTGGGTTCACACTTCTTTGTCATGTAGCATTGGGTAGTCCACATCTCAGTTTAATAAGGACATGCCTTTCATCAACCCATTGTATCCTCCCACCCTTAAGAATAACTAACAATCCCACCCACCATCATAACATGCACATTGCATGGTCCAATTATTCTAAATTCCAAACTATTAACACATGCAGAAGAAATATATATATATATAGTTTTCCAATATTAAATACGTAAGACTAAATCCAATCAAATTATTTAGGATGTTTTATCATTTTTCCATTTGTTTTCTGGGGATGGAGTGGTGCTTTATATATAAACATTCATGCATAGCCTGTTTTGTTTGTATGGTAGTTATCAAAGCCAAAAACTTTTGATTTGTCAAGCTTCATTTGGGCTAAAGTTGTTTCCTTTCATTCAAGCTTTTGCTTTTATTGCTTAATATTGTTATTTATTTTGAGATGAAGAGGAGTCTACATTCTGTCTTAGTAATTAGGTGACAAAGCTCAACACTTTTTTTTTCATAACAGGAATCTAATTTCTTGTACATAGGAAGTGTAACTTTGTGCAGTTTGTAAAGAACAATAATGAACTCAACAAATATTGTTGGTTTATATACATATGAATGTGATAGATCTTTGTATATGTAAGGATAAAAGTGTTTTCTCATTGTTAACTGAAGTGATCATTGTACTTGAAGACATCATCATGGATCAACTTCTAGGGAATGATAGCAAATGACAATTCATCCATTAAAATGTATAAATATATTGGCTTGTGTTTTCATTTTTACTGGATGAGGTGATAAACCATATTGAGATTCTCTCCCAAAATTTAGGCTAAGTTATTTCCCAAGCTTCCCTGCATGAAATTCCTTTTTCACAATTTCCTCCCTTTAGTGGACACCCAGCATGTATGTAAATAAAGTCAAATCTAATTCGTAAAGCTTTTTAATTCTGTTTCTGCAACATTAATTATGATATTCTAATTGCAATTTTTTTGTTATGAAAACAAATGGAACTATTTTCACCTGGAAGGTCATAAAATCTTGGGTCACAACATGAAGTTGACTTGTTAACCCCATTATTGGTTTAAGATTATCATTTACATTAGACAACAAGCAAGAACAATGTTTACAGTAAATCATTTTAATTTCACCACAGACAAATTTCATGATTAATGTGTTATACTGCCCCTAGAACATTTGACACTGTTAATTGGGGACTGAGCATATGGTATTTTGAACAAATTGTTTATGTAAATAAGGCCTGACAGGTCACTTGAGCTAGCACTTTCTACACAGACAGCAAAATTTCTCAATTTATTAGCTTTTGGGTGTATTCAAGAACGAAGCATTGCATCCCTCCCCTCTAAATTAAATTTTTGTTTTGCTTTTGCATAGTCTGAATGTATTCATAACATCAATGGTGAGTATTAGTTGAAAACATGAAAGACACTGAGCAATGTATTATGTAAATGAGTGGGAATGACGAGGTATTATCTACACTGGAGGACACCACATGTTTCCATGGCTATCTGGAAGATCAACACAAGGAATATCCACCATCCAGGGACGATCTGCAAATAAAAATAAGGAAAATAAATTACAATTTACCATAACAAACAGAATTTTTTTAACTTGGTCCCATGTACGTTAAATTTGTCCTCTTAGAAACAATTTTTTTTTAATTTGGTGTTGAAATTTGTTGGGTTTTTTTTTTTTTTTTTTTTTACAATTGTCAAAATATTTTACAAATTAAAGGGAGGCAATAAATAAGATAACTGACAGAAAGCAAGGCTAATAAGTAACTAATTTATTTTTGCTGGAAATCAGTTTTCCCCCTTTGTTTTTTAACCATAAAGTGGATTACATATATATAGATTTGGTGGAGAGTAGTGTTAATCCAGGGAGTTTTTTTGGGGGGAGGGGGGTGACAGTACAGTGTAATTTCATTATTTAAGAAATTCAAACGTGATCTGTAAAAATTGAAATAACAAAAAAATAAGTAATTAAAACTTGCCTCCGTTGTTGTATCTACTAAGAGGGAGATCATATGGCAGTGGAAACAAAGGCTGGGTGCACAACTCTGATTTTTCAGCATCAGTTGTCAATTTGATTTTGTCCTAAAAATGAATGTTTTAGCAGTATCGGTTATTATTAAAGAAATTCATCTGAAATGAAAAGTGGCAAAATGGAGGTGGTTGCACACTAGTGGGTATATTACAAGAAAGGCAAAAATGAAGTATTTGTAAAAAAACTACAAAGAAAGCAAATGCAATTAAAAGAAATTCTTTGTACAGAGTTGCATACAAATGGTTCTGTGCAGCAGAATATGCAAATAAGAAGATGCTATTATCAGAATGCAATTGAGCGAACTAGACTAATAGCAAACTAATGACAGACAACATCTTGCTCTGATTATCACTGTTAAAACTACCTGGACAACAATAAATTTCAAAGGGATTTCAGCTATTTATATATTTAACTTTCCACTATTAATATTTTATTTCCAAAATGATGTCAAAAACATGAGAATTTTATGAGATTTTTTATCTTGATAAATTTTTATTTGTAATGTGAAAATATTTGTGAAGAAATGCATCACCATACTCACAAAATATTTTGGCAGGTAAAGTACTCCAATTTCATATGACCTGATCATCAGTTGGCTGCCATTCTTTTCTAGAGCTCCCCATGCAGCTTTTGATAAGTTAGCACTGAAATAAAACAACTTAGTTATCAAGTCTTCCTCTAAAAATAGTCATTTTAAAACAATCATTTTTATGTTTATGTGCTAATGAAACAGACACATTACAAGTATGCTATAAATGGTGTAGTCCTTATAATTAGGATTAAAAGCAATTTACATCGGAATTTTCTGCTAAAGCAAACACTTCCAATCAAAAACAATGGCATATTCAAATGATAACTGAATAGATGAAGTTTATGAATTTATTATGCAAATTTAACTCTGATTTGAACATATATATAATATATATATATTTTCATTGTCTTTTTAAAATGGTAGCTTTTATCTTGACCACTTTGCATAAAACTTTTAGGAATGTACTCTTGACTATATCATAACTTGTTAGTAAGTCAGTAATTTAAAATGAATTTTTTTTATTACAAAACATTTGCCCTCACTTTAGTAAAAGTAGATATATTTGGAGGGAGCTATTGTATTGGAAGTCTGCTTTTCTTTAGTTAACAAACATTTTGTCAAATATATCTGAAGTCAATGCATTCTAGCACCAGAAATGAAAGCTAAAAAACAGGATTTTAAATGCCATTATCGTAAAGACAATGGATTATACTGCTTAAACCTTAGATTTGACAGTATTTATGATTTTACATAAATTTTGCCTCTGCATTTTATTTACATCTGCATCATATTTAATATTTTTATTACCTTGTAACCAGAAACCAAGCTGCTTCTGTGAAATCTGGAGATGGACGAATGTATGTTTTGATGTGAGGACAAGCACGGCTACGTCCACGGCCTTCAGATTTCCACTGCCTGCAATTACAGTAGATATAGTCTGTTTGTCTCCACATAGTTTTCAGAAAAATCTGCTGCAGTCACACAGGATACCCTTTTATTTACTCTCTCTCAAACAGGATTTAAACAAAAACTTAGCACAGGTCCCTAACAGAGGAATGACAGAGAATAAAATTTAGTTCATGTCAACTTACAATTCATTGATATGTTGACTTATTCCGAAAACTTGTATACTGTAAGTTAATTTTTATTAAAGCCAAAAACAATTAAAAATCAAAAGTACAGCAATGAGGAGTTCCAAGTGCAAGAGAAAGAAGTCGCACAAGAATTATATGGCAAAGGACCAAACGGGGAGCTGCAGCTTTGTGCAGAATGGAAGACAAAAACAAAAACATACCGGAAGAATTTATGAAGGTACAACTGTTTCTTAGCCGTCTCAAATTTATATGGAACTGAGCCTCCAGCAGGATAGCCCTCCAGACTCAGCCGAATGTTGTTTACAGATGGAAACACCTGAATTAAAGTTTGCAACATCTGTTATAAGATGATTTAACAGTTCATTACCTAATTCATGTACATACACAATGCACCAATAAATCAACATACGCAAGTCAAAGCTGTGTTTGTAAGAACTGGATAAAACTTGTTTTTTCTCACTGATGCTTGAAACACTCTAGACCCTCTTAATGTCAAAATTCTAGACATATAAAAATTGTTTATAATCGAGTTTACTCTAATCAGCACATCTGGGCTAATTTACAAAGCTTGTTTTTCACAGAAATGTTCTACTATTTCACTGTTACGTAAACATTTTTTACCAGCAATAGGTTGTTGTCGGCAGTTGGTCCTGCAAGTCCTGTAGTGGCAGACAGAGACTGAAGCCATTCTTTACATAACCAGTGATCCTTAGTGGGACCAAGTGACCCAATACTGGAAAACTGACCAATCACTGGCCAGTTCTTTACTGTGGCAGAGTCTGGCCCATTCTCTTGTAACACCTAAGATAATAAATTTACAAATTTATATTAGTGAGATAAAATCGCATCATATTACCATTCAAATAAATACAACACCACAAACACTAATCAAATCAGCAATAAAGTTGGGTTGGACTTTTTTTTTTTTTTTCTAAATTATATCTCCATATACATACAACTCCTTGACAAACTGGAAAAACTTTATTCATTTTGTATTTCTCAACATTTACACTTCTGAAATTCAATAAATATGTAAGGGAATAACCAAGAGAGAGGGAAAATGGATTGGAAAATATATAATTTATGACAGAAAAAAACATGCAGTATATTGTTATAATTATTTTTTAAATGTAAACCATAACCCCACTCCCACCAAACTAACACTGTATTCATGGATGTACTTTAGATAAATATCAACAATTCAATACAACAAAATGAAAATTCAAATTCCTAAAATGCTCAATTAAAGCATAACTGCATGATGCTGAGAGCATAAAAAAAAGTATAAAAATTGACATTTATCTGGAATTCACACCAACATTACTGTTTGCTTTATACATAAATTATATACAAGTGTGTGCATTTAAAATTATGTCTTAAGTAAATGTTTTATCATTTGTTTAAACTGAAAGCTGTTTTAATGCCACCCAGACAATCATCCTCATTGAAAGTGATAAAAAAACTTTTTTAAAATTATAATACTTTTCTAAGTTTGAGATGACCAAAACTGTTTTTCCTGACAGAGGTGTGTCTTCCAGGTACAGAGCCAATGATGTGAACCCTGAAATAAATTACCATTAATAAACATGTATCACACAGTGATTACTACATAATATATTTAAAACACAAGTCTAAAATTCAAAGACTTGTATTACCTGAGCAAGGTGTATATAACAATTCACCATGCATGTTATACACATAGAACTTTGTATTATTGTGCAATGTCTAATTATTCAAGAAACAAAATGTCACCTTTTTAATGTTATTATTAAATGTATATATTTTGAATTTTATTATAAGGAATGTCTGTTATTTCTTTTAGGTTCATTGGGGGTAAGCATTTTGTTTTCATTCACACTCAAATGAACCTAAACAAAATAACTTTTCAAAGATTTTTTAAAATTGTGGTGGGCATCTTAAATTCTAAATGGTGGCAGTTAGACCAAATTCACACTGGTCAATAATTTATTTTCTCTTTGTGCATGCAGAGAATGATTATAATTATATCTAATTTTTCAAGATGAAATTTTCCCTGAATACATTTTATTTTGACATTGATAATTGTTGATATTTGGTTGTGATCATTACTGTAAAAAAATATCCAAATATCATTAACATCCAAGAAAATTATTTCTGAATCTTTGTAATATTACAGCAAATATTCTGCCAATTACTAAGTTAAAATGGTTGATACTAGAAACAATATCAAAACATAAAAGTTTGTCTTTCCTGTTCATAGTAATGAATAATCTTGAGACATTCAGAAAAGTACCTACTTAGTACTTGACATATCGTGACTGTGAATGTGTTTTTCCCAAATCTTCAGTTTGGGAGACTTGTAGGCTGACAGATATTCTAACAAGTCTTTCTTGAAGTGTGTGGGAGAATCTCCAACAATTTCTGTATCAGTTACTCCAGATGTCAGTTTTGTAAACAAAGGGCTCATCCATACCCTATACATATAGGAAAAAATGTCATTTTACTGCCAGATTACAGGTATTTACATATTCATTAGATTTATAAATAAAACATATTTTTTAAAAGATTACTTGTATTTATCTTAAGTCATACAATAACCCTGTTATGAATATGAAAGTCCCTCCTCTTTTATCTCATTAAAGCAAAACAGTTTTCAATTAGACCATCAAATTAGCTTAAGCATAACACTAGTAATTAGTAATTGTACACAATAACAATCTTTGACATGTACATACTATAAGAAACAAAAGATGCTTACCCCTGAGTTTTTTGGTACCAGTCACTATCAACCAGATTGGCTGTGTGGATGACAACTCTCATTCCCTCTTCATACAGCAGAAACATCATCTTCCTGAAACATTTTACATAAAAATTAATAAAATATTCATCATATAATTCTTAAAATCTGTAACAAAAATTCTATCCAATGTCGAAATAAAGGCCATATCTGCACAACAAGGACATGTTTAAAAAGGTCACTTTTATTTCCCTTCTATAAAAGTATATACATTTTAATCTGTATATGAAGTCCACCTTATCAAGGTTAACCAGAAGCATAATGTTTAGGCCAGCAAGCTCAAGACTAGTACATAATGAGTTCAAATCTTAATTAAGGAATTTTAATCTGTATATGAAGTCCACCTTATCAAGGTTAAACAGAAGCATAATGCTTAGGCCAGCAAGCTCAAGACTAGTACATAATGAGTTCAAATCTTAATCAAGGAATTTTAATCCTCGTACAGGTTCCAAACCAAAAACATTCTGTCTTTGCTGTATAATGAAATTTACAAATTATTCAATTACAATCAAATCTAACAGTATGTTATAATTTTCATAACATCAAAGATTTCACTGTTTATAAATATTCATAACTAAGGTATTAAAAACTAACTAAAATGGGCTTCTACATAAATTTATATCTCAAATACTTACGAATGATGTGTTCCATATATTTCTAATTTGGCCTGAAAAGATAAAACAATAGCAAGAACTATACCATGTAAATAAAGACTTCATTAAAACTTAAATTACAACATTAAATATTTCATTCTTTGTTGTCAATAATTTCCCAGAAACCATGTTACAATTTACAGAATGAAACCAATGAAAATGGAGAAAATTTGGGAGTGTTTTCTCTTTTAATGATACTTAATGAATCCACTGAAAAAGATAAAAACACTAACCTGACAACATGTAATGTTGGGGTAATATGATGCATCCGATAACAAATTTGCAAGACTTGCTCGCTGTTCTCCGTGTACTATCAAAAGTGGTAATTTTCTGTAATATACAAAAACAAAAAAGTTTTTATTTTAAATCGGTTAGTTCTACATAATAAACATGATCTGTTGCACACACACCTTACCATTTTAATATCACCAGTAAAATTAGATTTTCAAGAGCAAAGCTAGCATGAATGTCTGCAATTTGTCAAATACCATAAACAGTTATTTCAATCCAACTCTTGTATACAGAAGATTTCTGATTCCACTAATTTGTGACTTAAATGACAGCTTCTGAAATTCAGAAAATTTTACATATACATGTATATAAAGACTATATAAATTCACAAACCTAAATTCTTCTGGATATTGTTCCATAAGCCACTCTATGTCAAACATGAAGTTGAACTGAAAAACAGAATTACATCTTTATAAATTTGAAACCTTTTGTTATGTTAATAAAATAACACATGTATCAGAGCAAATTTTTTGTTTATATAAATGATAAAAGGTTGGGTAATTCTTACAATGAGATTGGGAATTTTACTCTAAAATTTATAATTAAAAGTGACATAGCCTTTAGGAAATGGTGGGTAATAGTGCCACCATAGGTGACAAAACCTTGAATACATAACCATAATTATATACACAACAAAATTTTGTTAGTGTATTTAAGTAAAATATGATAATTTACTATAGGATAACTTCACAAGATGGCTTTTCATAAAACTCACCTGACAAGATTCCACAAGTTTCCCCATACTAGGTGATAATATATCTAAAAATAAATGTAACTCAAATAAATACTGAAGCAGTTCAAAACTAATGATAATAATAAAACAAAAACGTTAACAACACTAAAAATATAAAAATACACCTTGCTACTTTAAAAAATAGTATATTTAAAAAATTAATCTCCACACATTTTGAGATAAAAGCAATTTTACAATGATATATAGTATATGTATTTAGAATCTGAACTGCGTATGTGGATGAATGCAATAAAAAATATTTCATTTTTTAAATTCCATTTTTAACAAACAAAATCCATACATATTTCTATCCACAAACTAAAGTGAAATCATTTCTGAAAAAAAAACAAGCTATATATTAGTATATTTCGAAAACTGATCTCTACATATTTTGACTTACAAAGCAATTTTACATTGATATAAAATTCATGTAATTAAAATGTGTAATTTTACACTGATATATAATACATGTAATTAAAGTGTGTAATTGTGTAAATAGGTGAGTCCAACGAAAAATGTTGTTTTGATTTTTATGTAATTTTTAAAACATAAAATCTATAGAAATTTCTAACCATAAATTGAAGTGAAAAAAACCCACAATAAGCTATGGTTACCTTTTATACGAATAGCTCCAAATGCATTGTACTTATACTCAATTCCTGAAACTTTAGTCAGGTAGAAACTGAATGGCTGATTGGCATTAAATATCTCAATAGCACTTTTCCTTGACCTGGAGCCTCCCATCTTCAATTTCTTAGCACCAGAACCATATGTACCATCACTCTTTCTTTTACCTGCAAAATTAAACACACATATAAGACACCCAGCATTTATGGAACAGGTGGACCTTAAATAGCAAAAAAAGTGTTTTAAACAATTTTCCACGAGGGGGGGGGGGATAATAATAATAAAAATTAAAAAACATTTATCCATCCAGATATACATGTATGAAATTACACATAATATGCAAATGAACTCTTTTAATTGATTCTGCATAATACAAAAGTTTGTTGTATGCTACAAATGAACTTACAAAATTCTAGTTTAAATATTGAAAGCTTTACAGGCCTAAAACTTGAATAGACGTATTAACTGGTGCAAATAATTGTTGGAGAAATTCTTTGTTAGACAAATAATTGAATCATATTTATCCAAACTATTTCTTTAAGAACAAGATAGGAAATGTAACTGCTGTACCTGTATGAGTGTATTCCTTCCAGTGAGAGGAAGATTTTCGATAACAATCAGATCCATATTTACACACTGGTCTACAGTCTACAGGCTTCCTATCGTCACTGTTAACAGTCAGGTTCATAGTTTTATCAGTGGACAAATTGTAATCAGGTTTACTTTTTGATCCATTGTAGTCTTCCTGCTTTACCAGCAATGAAGACTTGTCCTGATTGTTAGACTTAGCATTTGTTGCTACAGATTGAAGACACGAATACTTGGAAATCCCGCTTCCACTAACAAGTTGACAGCTTTTCACTCCATTATCTGAATCACTATCTGATAAGTCATGTCGTTCACTGTGTTTTCTTTTTCTCTCTGAATTATAATTTGGTTTCATTTTTTCTACAGATCTGATAGATTTCTGAGATGAAACCTTGGGAATCCCAGCTCTGTTAGTATGGTGACTGTTCTTCTTCATTACATCATCTGGATCACTGTCTAATAGCTCATGTTTTTCAATATGTTTAATTTTTCTGTCTGAACTACAATTTGATTTCTTTTCCACAGATACGACAGATGTCTTAGATGAATCTTTAGAAATGCTAGCTCCTCCGACATGTTGACTGTTCTTCATTCCATCTTCTGAATCACTGTCTGAGATGTCATGTCTTCCGCCAGATTTTATTTTATTATTTGAACTATAATATGGTTTTATCTTTTCAACAGATGTGTTACATGTTTGAGATGGAACAACAGAATGTCCAGCTACATGTACACTAGAAAGGTGAACATTTTTGTTGATGCTGTCATCTGAATCACTATCTGATATGTCATGTCTTTCAGTGGGTTTCATTTTTAAAGACTGTGATTTAGAAACAGATTTCAAATGGAAAGATTTTTGTGGAGATGAAGTTACATGTAGTTTTTGTTCTACCTTTGTGGACTTGCATATATTTCCTTTATTATATTTCTTTTGTCCAATTTCACCATGGTCACTTCCTGATTCACCATCTGATATTTCATGCCTTTCAATGCATTTTGTTTTTAAGGACTGCGACTTAGAAACAGAATTTAAATGGTCAGATTTTTGGGGTGATGATGTAAATTTGTTTCCTAGTGTGATGGAATTACTGCCTTTAAGTTTCTTTTTTCTAATTTCATCGTCATCACTTTCTGATCCACTGTCAGAAATCTCATGTGTTTTACTTCTTATCTTTGGCAATGAAGTCTTAGAAGATAATGCAGTGTTCTGTTTTAATTCTTTACTACAACTGAATGATTCTTTAACACTAATTACTTCTCCATCAATTTGCTTCTTCTTCATTT
Organism: Symmetromphalus regularis; assembly: GCA_032355785.1. Classification (NCBI taxonomy): domain Eukaryota; kingdom Metazoa; phylum Mollusca; class Gastropoda; order Neomphalida; family Neomphalidae; genus Symmetromphalus; species Symmetromphalus regularis. Next base: position 2,143 of record JAULBS010081177.1, on the reverse strand, counting down.
TTTCAAACACATTAATTTTTGTAGGTCTTTCATATCCTGAAGGCCTATCTGACACATCATAATAACTTGTGCTACAGTTTTTCTCTATTGGTGATAAACTTTCCATTTCTTCTGGTATAGATGACTACAACAATATGAATTATGTTGAAACAATTTAACAACTGCTAAAGTTATCATTTGGATGAACAGTTGAAATTGATACCTGAATGATCTCGGCTTTCCTGACTTCTGTAGTAAGCATCTTCAGCATCAAACTGAAATATACAACAATCTATTGATATATAAAAGAGACATCTTTTTGATGGGGCTTTAAACTTAAAGAGACTCACTCAAACTGAATTATCATAAAAACAAAAGGCTCTGTTGTGTATCAACAGTTTGCCAATAAAAGAAAAACAACACTGTACTTTTCATTTACTTTGAAGCATAAAATTACATGTATACACCAGTTCATTTTTCACCTATAATTGGTTATTTTGTGTCACAATAGTCACATTATTATTTCACTACTAATATGAAGACAATCTATACATGTATACAATGTTTTCATCTAATCAGAACATCCAAAACTCATTAAATAATGATGTGGCGACTCTAGCAGACGTAAAAAATCCAATCTTTGTAGTACCATGTACTCCATAAAGCAGAATCTGTGACTGGTTGTTCACAAAGTGCTATATTCTTTTCAGTTGATAAACAAATCTTTTTATTTGCATAAAAAAGCATACGTAAAATGTTTTATTATATTTATAATCAAATAAAGAACAACAATAATTATATATTTAAGTAGTATTTTGATCATATTTCAGTGTTTTGATTTGTACAAAAATGTGGGAATTTTTTTTAGAAAAATAATGATGATGTCGCTCATGCTTTGAACTCTTTCCAAAAGTTTGTGCAATTTTGTCTTGTCCCATTTAAAAATGTATTTTGAAGCAAATGGAGATAGCATCATAGTCTCAGTCTCCATTATACTAATTGAAATATGGATTCGGAAAGAATTCCAAATGTTCCCCCAATACAGGCTCGGAGGCAGGATTTCTGAAAGGGGAGGGGGGGGGTGTCCAAATGTGATGGATGAACAGGACAGGAAAAATGGTTCATTTTCACGTCCATCCATACAAAAAATATATATTAAAAAAAATTAAATATGAGGAAGGGGTCCTAAACCCCTGGAAACCCCTCTGAATCCACTATTGCAATATATATACATATATTGGACAACTATCAACCATACTACAAACCTAGTTATATTTTATGTATCGGGAAAATAGGCTAATTATCTCACGGTAACGCTATTGTTTTCCAATTGGAGGACGTTTGACCTGAGTAGACATTGAGCCATCTGAAGAATGTGCTAAATATAGACAACAAACCAATTTTGGTAACGTTACATCACCCAGCTGACATAAAATGAAGCAGATCTCTCTACACTGTATATAAACCAATAATAATTTTTTTTATGGCAGAGTGCCGAAAAATTACAGTATTTAGAAAAGTGCAGTAAATATCGTCAAGGCGCTTCATATATCATGATTTTTTAAGTAGAGCACTTTCTGATTAGTTGGAGTAATCACTGAAAGTTGTGATGACTTTGATGTCGCATCTCAATTCAGGCTTTGTTTATTTGTTTTTGGAAAATCATTTCTTGCAAAGATTTGAACTGGCCATTAAGATTTTTACTGAGCATGCATAAGAGGTAGTATGAGTGCCGCAACTCCTTTTTTATCGTGACGTTGTGTGAGGACAATTTCACATGGAGACATGGTCATGGATCTGCAAGTGCCTACCTTAAAACCCTAAAATGATAAATGGCCTAATCACACTCAAACCACAACACCACCTATTTAATATTATAATAAGAAAATTGGTGAGGGAACATTGAACGATTTGGCAGTTTTTGTATTGTTGACATTTTCAACCATGTCAATAAAGGAAAAAAGCATTTCCTTCAATACTGGACAGACTGTAAAAGTGTAAATTCTATTTATAGTCTGTTTACATTACTTGGAACATGGATTTTTGTCGATTACTTTAGTTTGCGTGAACGTAGGCAAAAAAGGACTAGTTTTGGAAACAGCAAAAAAGTCCTATGTTCCAATTTTTTTCATTACTTTTTTAAATAATAATTAAAAATATTCCT
>JAULBS010081165.1:0-34721 GCA_032355785.1 Symmetromphalus regularis | reverse complement strand
ATCATATGGTCATTCTGACATATGTATTTAGAGGAAACCCGCTGCCACCACATAGGCTACTCTTTCCGATAAGCAGCCAGGGATCTTTTATATGCACCGTCCCACAGATAAGAAAGCACATACCATGGCCTTTGGAACAGAAAATAGCCCAAACTGCAAATGGGTCCACAAAGAAGGATTGATCTGACACTACCATTTGAGCTACATCCCGCACCGGTTTAAATGTTGATATACATTGTTATACACTGAGGTGTGCATTAGTTTGCCCCCTCCACCCCACACACACGTTTAAAGCCAGATTGACACCCATGGCTACAACGCTATCATGGATAGCAGACCCAATTACATTCAGTCAGCAGTTGAAATGGTACACATTAAACCTCCTCGGAAAAAAAGCGGTACTATATGTTTATACTTCTTGCGGCAGATTGCCATTATGTGTTCATATTCTTTTCCTCCCTTCTTATTACAAGATTTCGAGCATCAGGTGGTACTATACCTCTATTTCTACATGATATGGAACACTGCACCTGTAACCGACAACAGAAATACTGGGTGAATGTAACTTTTGTCTTATTCTCACCTCCCCAACAATGATAATAGTCTAACCTGAAATAATACAGCAAATGACATGAAAACGTGCACAACACAAACATTCAAGATACTGGTATGAAGCTCACCTCAGTAGAAAATGAAAATCCCATAAAATACTGTAGGCAATAGTCTGAAACAAAGAAAGTAATTATTAATAACAAATCCAAAACAGTTCTCAGTTTCAAACACTAAATAACAAAATGTGAATTGCGAGATGAAAACCAACTATAAAACTTTTAGTTAACACATAATCAAAGATTAATTTTGAGACAAGTTTGGTACTTGCTAGGACCATTTACTTTTAATGCAAATGAAACAACTCTTTTCAACTACAACTTGTATCACATTACAGGTCTTGACAGATCAGGCGCAGATGCAGGATTCCTGAAAGGGTGGCCAAATGTGATGGACAGTATTTTGTTATGTCACTGTGAATGTTTCAATACTGAACCTATCCACGATCGTTCTGCTAGTTAACCTGTCTACCAAATACAGTGGTGCTGAATGCGATAGTATAATTTCTATTTAAAGGTTATCAGGGATGTTGGAGCCGGGGGTGGCTGGGGTGTTGCAGCCCCCACAATAATTCTCATAAATATGTTTTTTATTCATTGGTGAATTATTCACTGGCAAATTCTGATGTTCAGAAATTGGAAAAAATGAATCAAAGTAAAGTTTGTTTTATTTAATGACGCCTCTAGAGCACATTGATTTTTTATCTTATCAGCGGCTATTGGACGTCTATCATATGGTCATTCTGACATATGTATTGCCTACTCTTTCCGATAAGCAGCAAGGCGTCTTTTATATACACCGTCCCATAGACAGGACTGCACATACCACGGCCTTTGATAAACCATTTGTGGAGCACTGGCTGGAACGGAAAATAGCCCAAACTGAGAAGGATCGATCCGACGACCGACCGATTCACAGGCAGACACGCTACCATTTGAGCTACTTCCCGCTCGGAAAAACTGAATCAGTGAATGGTCTATCTGCATAGATAAAAAGTTTTTAATGACAATGATACTATCACAAATATTTGATTATGTATATTGCACAAACTTAATTAATCTATTAATTGAATGAACTATGAAGTTTTAAAAATATATAATAATACTTTCTATTCTGATTTTCCTATTTTATGTGAAATCACAAACAATGTCCCTTTTAATGCAAGTTTTAATAATGGACTCACTTGAAGTGTTATAATACCAAACAGTATGCCACACGCAATTCCAACTCTCTGTCGACTGAGCACCATCACACAGCTAGCAATCTGACCCACCAGATTGATAAAAACAAAGACTGATGCAAGGAAATTGCCACAGCCCCAGGACTGATTCATATAGTCACGCTGGTCACCCCACTGTGTCCACATTCGAATGCCATCCTCCAGGAAAGTACTGATCAGGCAGAACCGACCCACATGAGGAAGAAAATGCTTTGAGTATCGTAATACCTACAAAAACAAAGCAGCTTAGTTGTTATTTATCTAATGATAATAATCGGAATTAACAACAAAAATTTCAGTACAAATCATATGATGCCATTAAGCTGTAACAAGGACTTGCTTGCACATCTAGATAGCCTCACACCAATTTATTGTACTATTGTATGCCAACACAAAACCTGTGTTAAAGATAACTTGTATATATATGCTATAAAAGCAGAGAGCCTTTGATAACTGTAGAAAGGATCAGACTCCTGATGTTACCTATTATTGAACACTTAAATTGCTGATCCTGAAAGTTATGTATTCCTTTTTCAGACATGGCGGAAGCAAGTGAACACTGGAGGGCTAACAGATCAAGGCATGAAGCACTGAGTTTCAAGTGGATGTGAGGTTATGCTCCCCCTAACAACGGCAATACTCTCTCACTTCCTTGATTCACTTCTAGTAATATCTTTGATTCAGAATTATTGGGGGGCTAGAACACAGATCCTCCCCGTTTTGCCATGCCTGTTTTTGAAAAACTATCACATGTCTAGAAATAAAGTATGGATAGAGAAGTGCTGAAAAATTATTATCATCCAAGTCAAATGAAACAAAAAAAAAGTAAAGTTTGTTTTATTTAACGACGGCTCTAGAGCACATTGATTTTTATCTTATCAGCTATTGGACATCATACATATGGTCATTCTGACATATGTCTTTTAGAGGAAACCCACTGCCACCACATAGGCTACTCCTTCTGATAATCAGCAAGGGATCTTTTATATGCATTGACCCACAGACATGACAGCACATACCACAGTCTTTGATAAACCAGTTGTGGACCACAGGTTGGAACGGAAAATAGCCCAAACTGCAAATGGGTTCACTGAGAAAGATCGATCCGATGACTGACTGGTTCACAGGCAGACATACTACCGTTTGAGCTAATGTACTACCAGATATAGAAAAAAGCATATAATTTTTATATACACAGGAGAGCTGCTTAGAGATAACTATAAAATGGGAACCTGGTGATTTAATTAGTATAAATTTATCAAGTCCAAAATTGCCATAATTTTTACTAATAAAACTTCAACATGCACACAATGAGTATGAATGCCTTTTTTTAAATCTTTAATATGTTTTGATAATAGTTTGGTAGGCTCCTGGATATATATTTATAGGCCATAGGATTTCACGGTAACGACTGTTACCGGTAGCATGACGTCAAAATCACAGAACCGAAATTTAGTTTCCCAAGATTTTCCTATCACTGCTTGGTATTTGTTATTTTTGATTAACGAAAAACAGTTTCCGATGGCTTCCCATGATCAAAAAGCATTGAACCAAAAAAGTGATTCCCATGAAATTTGAAATCCTATATTTGAAATGAAATTTGAAGCCTTGTATTTGTGTGCTGTGTCTGTTGCTATAACTAGGGCATTTGGCTTGCATCTATTTGCTTTTAGCCAAAATAAACTTTCGAAATAATAAGCAGAAGAAGAAATGGTAAATGATTATGACAGTTACAATACTTCTATAGCAATTTTAGAAAGGCCATTTTGAATGCACTGCAATATGTAAAATGTACATTATATTATTTGGAACAAAGTTTACATGTAATTTGTTGTTAACATTCAATGTTTAGCTATTCCATCAGATTTATTTTATGCAAAAAAACCTTTTATCAATATCATATTTGTTTCCAACAGTGACAGTGGTACACTGGTAGATAACATATGATTAATTTTAGAAACACCATGACAATTTATTACTATTTTCACAGCTGTTACATGTACATTGTGTGTATATTGTACAAGATGTGATTTTCTAGATCTATTAACCACCAGATTCATCAACAGGAATTTTGTACTGTTTTCTAAATTTTCATGAAACCAACATGAATTACATTGAACAACAGGACATTAAAATAGAATCTTAAGTTTCATAAATTTACATAACAGAAAACATTGTAAACATGAATACATCAGTGAAAGTCGAATCAATCCTTTAATATTGGTCTTTCATGTTGTCAGAAGGTTACCATATGTTGTAAAACAGGAATTAAAAATCATTCTTGATAAAACTCTTTGTCTAACAGTAAATTGTTATCAGTTGTATTTTATTCAAACATAAAAATAAAACACACATAAAAGTGTCAGTTGGTATGAATAAGAATGAAATTCAAAACAAAACATGACATTAATACCCTCAGTGTATGTGTTAAGGTATTAAATGCCTTAACATAATTATATACAATGACAGTATTAACGTCACATCATACAAGATAGAACCTTGTAATTCGAGGGTCATAAGATACTAGATTATGACCCAAGAATTATATGGTTCTATCTCGTTTATGAAACTATATAGTTCTAAGATCATGATTTGTTATAAAGCATAGCAGTTTTACACATGGTAAATATGTCGTAACCCTTGTTACAAGGTTTTTATTTTGTTGTAACCTCCAAATGGGTTACCAGAAACTATGCTTATAAAATGTTTGTTTTATTTAATGATGCTTCTACAGCACATTGATTTTTATCTTATCAGCTACTGGACGTCAATCATATGGTCATTCTGACATATTTACTTAGATGAAACATGCTGCAACCACATAGGCTACTCTTTCCAATAAGCAGCAATGGGTCTTTTATATGTACCATCCCACAGACAGGACAGCACATACCATGGTCTTTGATGAACCAGTTGTGGACCACCGGTTGGAATGGAAAATAGTCCAAACTGCAAATGGGTCTACTGAGAAGGATCGATCAGACGACCAACCGCTTCACAGGCAGGCAGGCTACCGTTTGAGCTACATCCCGCTCCTGTGGATGAGAGCAGTGATTGAAATTTATTATTTGTGACACATGGCAATTATTACCATGGATAACCTTGATATGAGGTTACACAAGCAGAAAAGCAGATGAAAATGTGTGTTTTTTTATCCACCAAGATTAACACCACTGACTTGTCAAATCAGTATTAACTACTGGCTGGAACAGAAAATTGCCCAATAGGGTTTACCTGTGACTAGGAGACAGATGCTCTACTTCTGAGCAATCTATTTTGAGGAAATAACTAACAAAGTAATAAATTATTTACTACAATTTGTTTTATGAAATTTATAAATGAATTAAACTGTTAAAATGGTCTATAAACTATATTATTATATTATATATATATAGTAGATATTAGTATTATAGATTGTCCATAAATATACCTGTAAAGTTATAAAGACATACTGATCTGGAAGGATATATTTTTCTGCATAGCATGTAGTTTGGGCAACAGTTTATGCCACATGTAAAATAAATGTAACTAGGCAACCTAAAAATCAATAAGGATTACTGGTATTAGCAAGTGTTCATGTTAAAATTAACTTAATCCAGTTAAGCATCAGTTAAACTTAAGACTTAAGTTAAGGATGGTCATAAGAGACAATGCTTGTCAAACAGCTGGCATATGTTCAAGCATTAACTGACAGACATCTTCAATTCTAAAGCTTCGTCTAACTAACAAAATGACTGTCTAGAATTGCACTGTTAGAAACAAAGCATACTCTTTTTAAAAAAAAGACTAATGTTCAACTAAAAAAAAAAATGGAATGACAGATCTAAACTAAAGCCAAGGCTATTGAAAGTCTGTAATTGATGTAAAATGTTAATACGGGGATAATAGTTATTAAAAAAAATATTCATTGTGTATCACCTTATCAGCTATATCCTCCGCTTTTTCCATTAATTGACTCTGTTGAGACATAGTGCCACAAATTGCCGAGATTTTCGGCAAACTTGGCCACGTAAAAGTTGTTACCCACTACGACCGGAAGTAAAGGACGCATGGACTTCTGCTATTGCAAATCGCAAACATCATCCCTCGTTGTTCATAAATATGTTACAGCGCTAAAGTAAAAATACCTGTTACACTAATATTGGAAGAACTGCAACCAAACTATATATTAATGTGTTGTAATATAAGTAACTGATTTTTAATTACAGCAAGAATCAGTTATACGATAAAGATATCAAACATATTTTTGAGCGGGAGGTGATCGTAACAGCAACGACAATGCCACGTACCCACAGGCCTCGGCCGATTTTAAACGAATTGTTCCGAGTAACAGGCACCTGCGATATTTTGTTTCCGTTATATTCCGTGGAATAGTAAAAATGGCTGCTTCCATAGATATCAATTCTGCAAGGAAGAATTTGTCAGAAGCCCTCGGAGATTCAATGAAATTGTACAATTTTGGTTATACATACTAGAACTTTTAGAAACAATGCTATAGCTAATTTAAATGAACCTTAAAGTTTACATGGCTATAAACTGTACAGCAGGGGTTGTAATGTTTTTCACTTTTTGTCCGATACATTGTGACTTTTATTTATTTATATTATTAATTATTTTTGGCTAGTTTTGTTTAACGAAGTACTAGAGCACACTGATTTATTAATCATCGGCTTTTGGATGTCAGACACTGGTAATTTTGACACGTTGTCAAGTGTGAGCTGGCATCCGACGAGTTTTGAATCACTGACACTGTCACTGGCTACAGTTTGAGTGTCTGATGTTCTACCACTGGACGACAGAGCCTCACTCAGTCACTGTCACTAGTCTCAGAGGTTATTTTTAAGTGGTAAACACAAAATTAGACAAAAAATTAAAAATAATATGACAAGCACAAAAAATCAACTTGTTGATGATGTAAATAGTAAAGCTTCCAAATTGTAACCAGTTATAATTAATCTAAAAAGTTAACCTATCCCTTGCCTTAAGGCAGATCTAACCTTTCTTGTTTGAGAAGGTCCAAAACAAAAAGAGCATAATAACTTTTTAAACACATACTGTCATGGACCATATTTTAAATATAAACATTTGATTTGTCCATAGAAATACTTTATTCAACTATTTACATAACTACCACATTTCACTTATTACGAATATTTAAAAAATAATAATGAATTATGCTCACAGACAAATAAATCGAAAAAATATCGTTTTTTCTGCTGAAGGAGATGTGACGTATATATTTCAAGTCACTTGATGGGTATTCCCCCATTAGCCGTTCTTTTGAAACATCTGAATATTTTTTAGCTGCAAAACATTTTTTGAAAACTTGAAATTTGAAAAAAAATCTTATAGAATCTGCATGAAATTCCCTATACCATGGTTCAGTTAAAACATCTTGTGTCATATGAAAGTGAGATCTAGTATCACAAATGCATGTAAGTTTCAATCGTAATCAATATTTAGAGCACAAAGCCCCTTAAATTACATGGGAATATGCCTTTAAAGTGGCACCCTTGAAAAATTCAGTGTTAATAACAATTGCCACACTTTACCAATGTCTGCATGTGTACATAGCATATTTATTTCAATAGTAAAATAATGATACTTTTAACAATAAATCATTGATTGAAACCATGGGCTCGTATATGAAGAAATAAAAAAAGCTGAATGTTCTGAAAAGCGATTTCCTGCTTTTTGAATAGTCATTTTTAAATAGTGATTTTCAGCTATTTTAAAGATTATTTTTGAGGGTATTGTCATTATAACTGGTATTACTGAACTGAGTGAAAGGTAATTTTCTGGCGTCAGTAGGTTAAAATTAATCATTTTTAACAGTAATTTTTAATAATTTTAAGCATTAAAAGTTTGGTATTAAGGGGAAATTATTATTATATATATATATATATATATATTTTTTTATTATTATTTCAAATTGTTGTAACAGTTTAGGAATATCGAAGGGTTAGGGAGGCATGCAATAAACATATTTGGAACCTTTGATTGATTCAAATGCAATTTCCTTACATCAGGAACTTAAAATTTAATATATTCAATTTAAAGAAAACAATAAAAATTAAGAACAAAATAGGGCACTTCTGAAATTTGAGGGAAGGTCCAGATCTCTTAGGTAACCTGGAAAACTATCCTTTTTTCTATTTTGTCATTCCAAAAGAAACGTGTATTTGAATTCACAAATCACTGTAAATCAGACCTTGATGGCAGGTGAAAACTGTCAGACTCGCAGATTGTAGGTACTGGGATCAAATCTCAATCGAGTTATTTGATTTTTTAATTTTTAACAACACTACTAGAGCACATTGATTTATTGATCATCGGCTGCTGGATGTCAAAAATTTTTGGTTATTTTGACACATATTCAAGTGTGAGCCAGCCTCCGATGGGTTTTGAACCACTGTCATCAGTCCGATATTCTACCGCTGGACCACCGAGGCACACATTTTAAATTTCAGTAGTCTCTAACCCAGAGTGAGTGTTCGACAAAGCTCAGTGGGTAGGTGTACACCACAATTGGTTTATCAAAGGCTATTGTATGTGCTGTCCTGTCTGTGGAAAAGTGCATGTATAAAAGATCCCTTCCTGTGCTATTCAGAAAGAATAGCTTATGTGGTGGGAGCAGGTTTCCTCTAAAGACTAAGAGTCACAAAACACTTATACATAATAGCTACTGAACAAATAATCCTTATCATCTGTGAATTTTAAAAGTTTTTTCATAAATTAATATAAATTTTGTTTTTTGCTAATCTTTTCAATGTTATTTCAGGAACAGATTTATGTTTAAAAAGAAAAGATGGATACATATCATAAAGGGCAGCTACAGTAGTCTAAAACTGTTTGTTTTTTACGTGTTTAAAATATCATAAATTGTTATGGTTATTATGTATAAATTACCTAAGATTTTAAGAGAAAAGGAAAAACTTGTTTGTTTAACAACACCCTAGCACATTGTTTATTCAGCGGCTATTAGGTGTTAGACATATTATAGTGTTTTGTGACTCATGATCATTAGAGATGAAATCTGCTACGGCCATTCAGGCTACTCTTTTTAATTAGCAGCAAGGGATTTTTTTATATGTGCTTTCCCACAGATCTATAGGAGAGCACATACCACAGCCTTTGGTAAACCTGGTGCAGGCATCGAGATTAAAAATCCCTTGCCTCAATTGAGATTTGATCCCAGTACATTCCAGCCATAAGTCTGACAGTTTAAGTACTGCACCACTGATGTTGGTTAATTGTAAGGGGGTGCACACCATCATATCCACCCTCTAGTTTTGCCACTGCATGTGTTACTTTTCTGTCATATCATTTCAAACATAGCTATACATTTAATTGGGATGTTCTATGAATCTGCTCCCCAATAAGAAAACAATGGATCACCTGTTACCAACTGTCAACAGATGATGTAGCACATGTATTTGGATCATACCAGTTTGCTTAGGCATGGTAACAGCAGGTGATAAATATGCCATTTCATGTATGTTAATTTATGTATGTATTTCAGTTTATTTTAAATTGGGTTAGAATATTGAACATTTATGTAAAGCTAGATATCAGATACTACTAGATAGAGGGGAAAACTTTGTGGAAAATGTATTTGTACGTTTTGAACTGTAACTATGATTTTATCAGTTTGATAAGCCATCTCTTTGTGAAGATTGAACAAAGGATGTTGAGTAGAAACAAAATCTGTCAGAAAATGTATACATGCAGTCTTAAATGACATTTTTGGTCACCTTTATTTAATAAAGTAAATAGCAAAAAAAAGTTTAATAGGAAAGATAGTTCTTCATTCTAACAGATTTTTTATTGTCACTATATATATATATATATATATATATATTTTAATAATTCATCAGTTCTTTTTGTTAAGCCAGTGTGCATGTAATGTTTGGTGTGAGTCTGTGACTGGCCCCGATGTTGCAGTGGTCCACAATTTATTTATCAAAGACCATGGTATGTGCTATCCTGTCTGTAGGAAAGTGTATATAAAATAGCCATAATAATTATTACTTATTTATATTCTGGGATCCTGTAGGTGTTCAGTATAACTAGATGAAAGGCTGGTGAAAATTCTACACATAATTATTTTTGTTTGTAAGTCTAATTTTATATAACCCAATTTTCATTTGCATGGAGTCATGTTTTATAAATGGGTTACATAAAATTAAATGAGTTGCCTAAATATTAGTGTGCATAACCCATTTTTGAGTTACTCAAATAATTAATTCTGAAAGGGCTGTACAAGAAAAGTCATACTGACTAACAATAGTTTGTACTTTTTTATACATAATTAAATGCAGATGGACATTGGATTAAAATGAATGTGAAACTGATCAATACAGAATGCCAGAAACGTTTGGTTTCTAGGGTCATTTTAGCTTGGCTCAATGAGTCACCTTGCTATCTATTAGTTGACCATGACAAATGGCCATCAATACTTACAGTAATTAAATTCTCATGGTCTCTTCTTCTATTTTTTTTTACAGATATCTACACAATTTGAAGTCTTGGTTCAAACAGCAGGTATGTCATGATGTAAAATAGGCACAGAAGCTTTGTTATAAATATAAAATTATTTAATTTAGATAGTAAAACTGCATGTAACTTGTTTATGTATAGTCAGTTTGGTAAGACTTCCAACCCCCAACCCCCTCCCCCGTGTTAGGGGTAGGGTTAGGGGGGCAAATTCGTAATATGTCCAAAACAGCATATACCACTTTATTGGATATACCATTCATGAAGCACTGGTGGATTGATGAAGAAGAGATGATTGCAACCCCTGAAATTGCCTGCGGCAATTGGCAATACCGTGGAAATTGCCACCTAGTTTTTCATTCTCCATGGCACTTTTTTGTCAATGTGTATTTGTTTTCATATTGTTAAAAAATGGCCATGAAAATAATGTGGACACTATTTCTCCATAGCATTTATTTTGCTATGGAAATTTTCTTAATTGCAGGGGTTATGATTGTTCATCATACCTCTACATATGATGAAAATCAGTGCTGAGCTAAATAAATAGACTTCAGGGCAGTAACTAGTGAGTAAGGGGAAATGCCCCCCACCCCTCCATCATTTACCAACAATTTCTTTTAATTTAAAATAACTTTAACAATGTATTTTAGTACTACAGTTCTGGACCTACACCTCCCTTACCCCTGGTTCTTAATTCTTCTTAATATCCACAACCACTCCCCCCACCCCATCCTCAAGAATAATAACCCTACTGCCATGAACCTCACATTTGATCAAAAGAAATATATATATATATCTGAAATTTTTGATTCTGGAAGTGTGTGGTAAGTCAGTGTATTTAACAGAACAAATTGTTATTGTTTACCAACGTACTAAAAAACTATAAAGGAATTGTTTATAATTGTGAATTTTTCAGATTTCTAAAGAAGAGTTTGATAGGGAGGCACGTAAATTACTCAGTACAGATGCAGGTATGTGTACACTCCATTCTGAGTCATTTTATAAAATTGCTCGCTCGTCAAACTTGTATAGTTCTTTCTTTTTTTTTAAACTGAATCATTGATAGAATAAAAACAATTTATAGTTCAGATATTGTACCAGATTTGATGGTTTGTCTTGTTATAAACCATTTTGGGACTATTGATCAGGATTAAAAAGATGCCTAGTTGGCCTTGGTGATCCGGCGGTAAGATGTCGGAATCTTAAGCTGGTGACAGTTGTTCAAAACCCGTTGGAGGATGGCTCACTCTTGACTATTTGTCAGAATAACCAAATGTTTGACATCCAATAGCTGCTGATTTATAAATCAATGTGTTCTAGAGGTGACATTAAACAAACAAACAAAAAAATATGCCTGTTTAATAAATTGCACCATAATTATAGTTCAGAGATTTTAATTATTCAGGAATGTTAGGTAGTTTTTGAACAGTGGAATTTAGTGTACTCTGCGAATTCCACCAAATTAACAAAACATGAACTGCCTACATAGCTAATAATAAACAGTATTATTCTACACATTCTTACATCTGTGATTCATGTCAGCTCACCTCTCGTTTGGGAATCTTCAAAATAATCTCTGTAGGAATTAATTCTGTAATGCTCATTTGAGATTCAACATTAGCTTTTTTTTCAGGATTACTAAAAAAAATCTTCCTGTTTGACATAAGAATTTGAATTGTAACAGAACAGTTTTGTGTAACTATACTATTTGTGTATGGAACATTGGTCATTTTTAGGCAAATTTGGAAATCCAGTACTTACTAAAATCTTATACATAATATGTGACTCTTTTCTTTTATAGCTTACAAGTTTAAAGTAACATACTCAAATCAACTATTTATCTGTGTCTCAGTTGATTGATAGGGGAAGGGTAGAGATGGGGTGCGGGCTCTCTAGATTTTAGCACTTTAAATTTTGTTCTTCTGAATTTTCCACCTCATTGTAATGTGATTGTTCAGTTTAGAAATGTGATTTAATTTGTGGTGGTGAATGAACATGTCATTCTTCAAGAAATTAACAATAGATTTGTAAAATTAATACTTAAATGAAGCCTAAGTTCAACACAATGTAATTCACTCTAACATCCCAAGAAAATTGAAATTATTGATTTCACTTGAAATCTTTGTGATATGTTGTTGATTACTTTATTTTTATTTTAATAACTATTTTCAGTTCATCTTCATAATGAATTTCTTCTGGCTGTTATTTCCAAATGTCAAGCCAAGATTATTCCCAGTGAGTATGGAACTTAATTTTGTAGATATTGGTATACAAAGGACAACTTGTTTTAAAGGTCTGATAGTGAAATATAATGTTGACCATTGATCCACAACTGGTTTATTAAAGGCCATGATTTATACTATCTTCTGGACAGAGCATATCAAAGAAAATATAAAAAGAAAATATACATTCAAATATGAATATATATGTCATTGAATGATACGAAGTGCAAAGATTAACAGGTGCTTTGATACTCATCATAGAGCCTCTGTGGTCATGCATTGAATAGTAAAGTTTGAAAATCAGCTGAGTCAGGTATTCCATAGTACCATTGGAAATTCTAAAAAAGCATATTTTTATAATTGCCAAAAAACAAGCATTCCCTTTCTTACATACATGTATGGTTTAAAAATCTGTTTTCATAACAAATAGAAATTCAAGTCAAGCTAGTATTTATGGTTGATCACTATAAGACAAACGATAAATATTTTTGAAAAAGTAGATTTTTCAGTGTTTTGGAACAGAAACGTGAGTTTATGCTTATAAGTACTGTTTGGGTTCATGAAAACTCCTTTTATTTATATTTTTAAATTTGTTTTCAGTGTCAAAAGACCTTTCTCGTCCTTTTATGACATCCAGTTGTAGCAGACTACAAAAGAAGGGAAAACTGAAGCGGAAAATTCCAGGTGGTAGATCAAATCTTCAGGTAAATGATAAAGGTTATTGTTTGGTCAGCTTGAGGACAACATTCAAATTTTGCTGGTCTTTGTTTTATTTTTGGAGATTAGTCATATCATGTAGTTGTGCAAATATCAAATATTCTTCAGATTGATCTTTTGGGATATTTCCCATTCCTGCTACTTGTCTGTAAATGGTATCAAAAACTGATACTAAAATAAGTATTTGGTATCCTGTCTGTGGGATAGCTCATATAAAAGATTCCTTCCTGCTATCATAAAAAATAGCATATGACATGTGGTGACAGCAGGTTTCTTCTGTAGAACATATAAATAAAATATGCTTGGTAGATCTAATAGCTGTTGGTTTGTTCTATGCTGTCATTAAGCAAATATTCTTTTTCTATATAATACACATGTACAATATTAGTTATTCATTTTCAGCAACGGTTTGTTCCTGCTAATCCACTGGCAAATATTCCTAAGGTGCCTACACCATTGGTTGAAGATATGCAGCAAACACTAGGTAAGAAATTACAAAACTAAATTACATTTTATAATTCCTTTTTATACTGTGTACAGGATTGATAGTGAGGTGGTGGTAAGGGAGATATTTGAATGAATTTTGTATTTGCTAAAAGGAAGGACAGTAAAAACAGTATATAATAATATATATGGCAGGTTTTATAACTATTTTTATAATCATAGTAGGGGTCTTGCTTCCATATATGCAGGTATGAAGTTATGTACCACCTGAGATTACAAATATTTTGTATTATTATTGTATTGGGTGGGGGGGTGCACACAACCAATAACATTTTATTCCATCATTGAAAAAGTCTGCGTACCTCCTGAAAATCTCAAGCTAGGCCCCTGCATAGTGATTGATCAAAACATTTTAATTTATTAAGATCTTTATCGTATTAAACCCTTTTTTAATACATAATATACCTGTATGTGTATATTTCAGGATTTGTTTCTCGTGATAATCTTCTTCCCGACTCGCAAATGATCCATGGAAGAATTCTTGTATGTGCTCTGGAATCAGACCTACATGACATTGCATCAGGCACAGTCAAGTTAGTTATACAGGCCTGTGAGGTGAGAATTTTAATAGGAAGTAAATCTCAAACCACTATACTGCACAATATCTCACATTAACTAGAAAATAATTATCATATGAAGTGTAAAAATATGTAGTGTTATGTAGCCTACATATTAGTGAAGTCTGATCTACATATAGAGGCACTGATTTTCCGCGATAAACGTATCTGAAACGGAATTCCCGATTTTCTTCAAAAACATTATTACTCAAATCCAAATAGCGCAGTTTATTAATTAAACAGATTTTCCAGACACATTTTAGAAACAAAATACTTGATCACCAGATCGTATGTTTCCATCAATTTTTACTGAGGAAACCAGATGTTATTTAATAAAAAAAAAGTTTGCTCAAATTCTCATTAAAATAAAGATTTATTACATATTTTGGGTCGATTTATTTGTAATTTTCGTTTTAATTTAAAACAATGATAATTGGTTTTTCACGTTTGGTAAATAAATTATACAATTAAAGTAATTTTTTGTGTTTGATCGATTCTAATTATATTCGAAGATTTTTGCAAAAAACAAGAATTACCGAACTCGATGGTATGGCATATTAAATAAGTTTCAATTCATTTGGGTTTTTTCTCTTTTCTTTTTTTTTTTTTTTTTTACCCTATTTTTTCTGTGTGCCCGTGCCCATGTATGTTTAATGGAAAATATTTCAATGGAACTCAGAATGAAATTATAAAACTTACTGAATATGAAAAAATTGAATTTTTTAAATTCTGAGACGGAAAAGGGGAAAATCTGAAAGTGAAACAGAAAATCAGTGCCTCTATACATATATTCATAAGCGTGGGGGATGGGGGGGGGTGTGCAGGGAGGCTATTGCCACTCCCATCCAAAGTGGGAGCAAGTTTCTTTGGGCAATATTAGTTAGTAAAAGTAGTAAATTTTAGTCAAAACTATTTGTAAAGTTTCTTATCTGGTTTTGTTTTGTTCTTTAATATCATTACAGTAAAAATGTGTAGTAAATGTGAATAGATGTTGTTAATGAGATTCGGGCATTTTTTTTTAAAACCCTTACATATTCGGGCAAACATTGACCTCCCAACGGCTAAGTCTATCTGAAGAAACATGAAAAAATAATTTATTAATTTTTCATCGACCCTTTCATGTTAATAACGAAGTAACCTATTATAAACTCAGAATTAAATCTTTACCTAGATAATATGCTGGCTTGTGTTGTTTATTTAGCACCTATCGGTAATTATCTTTAGATATGCTAATTACAGTACTGGACGCAATGTATTTGATGTAGCAGTCTTGACGTAAGGTGACACAAAAACAATAGCTAATTGTTTCCGTCATGACAAGTTCGTTCCTAACTGTAATGATGACCCGACTTTGAAGGAAGATGAAGACGATGAACCTTGTGGCGACTTACCTCTGGTACAACTGGCAGAACTGTATCAGAAGCGGAAATTTATTCTATAGCAGCCTAATAAAGCACGACTTTAAATAAAATATTTCTAGAAACAGATTTATAATGTGTTTATTTTGTTTATTCTGCTTGATTAATAATTGTTAAAAATGTACATGTATATCTGATCAGACATCTGACGGGACTACGTTACACTTATCATTCGAACGATCTTGCCAAGTTGGGTTTACGGAAATAGGCGAGGTTGTCCGATTGAAAATTGCTTTCGGAAGCACCCGACAGTGCCGAACGCATGTTTCAAACTACCTGATAGGTCGAACAGATTTTAATGCACCAACAGTGTTTGAGCCAATGAAATTCTACTGAACTTACACTTGTTTATAGCCACGTGTTCTATTTTTCACATTTTCACCTCATTTGTCATCCCCATGACTTTAATTTGTAATTATCACATGTTGCTGTAAAGATTCACTGCATACACTTTATTGTATGTTTGTACAGAATATTACATTGTACATTTTGGAAAACAGTAATGTAATATTTCAGATTCAGCTGAAAAACATCATGTCATTGGTATTAGCAAGGAAGGTTGGCTACAAGATTAGAGAGAACCAGTTTAGATTTGCGATGGGATCAGAGGTGAAGAATCCTTACCTTAGACAAGCTGCATTGGTGGAGGATTCATCTCTTGAAAGGTACTAGAGACAAGACTTTCTGAATGTACCATACATTCTTACCATGGGTGTAAATCTCGGAATGATGGGGGACTTTTTGGACAGGGGGTATGCTTATATAATTACCTCCCGTACTTTTTTATTTGAAAAATTTAAATTAAAATGCCTAAATAATAATCTTTATCAGTATTTCTCTTTATTGTATCAATGTAAATCTTAATCATGTGGTCTTAGTGCAGATATACCAAAGTACACAGGGGGTCTATAATGGTGTCAGTCCTGGGGGAGGGGGGACTCATCTTTTTGGACATGGAGCTGTAATGGTGTCATATAAAATTAACATTCATTCTACACTGATTTCTCAACAAAACATTTGGGCTATCTCTAAATATTTAATTTTATAACAAATATTTTAAAAGTTTTTTGAAGAAAAGAAAAATTAATTACTACATTATGAAACGTATATTTATGGTGATGTTATGTTACAGGATGAGTACTTGATCGTTTGGACATACAGTTAATTGAGTTTGTGAATAGTCAAGAATGAACCTACGTTTGCTTTGCCGTTGTAGTCATAAACATGCGAGAAAAAGAATCACTGTTTGGGAAGGCAACTCCTGAAATTGCCCGCGATAATCGGCAATGCTGCAGATGTTTTTTTGCCACAGATTAAATTGATTTTTTTTTTTTATTAAAAATATAGTACACTTTATGCTAAAATTGTCGTGGAAAATGCCACAGACACCATTTCTTCACAGCATTTATTTTGCCATTGACATTTTAATTGCACGGGTTAGTAAGGTATAGATGACACAGTGTAAAGCCATATCTTAGCATTAAGGAATTAAGTATATTGTAGATATAATTACATTTGTATTTCAGTGAAGCAACATCTGTATCATTAGGTGGATCCCACACACCAAGTCTGAAACCGTCTCTTGATGTTGGGGAGGGAATTGCAGCTCATCAAGTCTCCACGGTTACAGTTCCTCCTCAAAGCAATGGGCAGATAACCATGTTTGATTTACTGGACACACTTTTGGTGAGGGCATACAGGTTTATCATGTGTTTACTAGAATTCCAAATATTGGCTGAAGTTAACTGCAGTTGCACTGCTTTTACTCAATCTATTCTGTGAATACAGTGTCCATGTCTCCTTTATTTCGTGATTCTGCAAGATCTTCATTTCCTCCGCTCTTTTTTTGACGCATTGCCAGCATTTTTATTGGCTTATTTCCTCACAATTGAGTGTGTAATTGTATTCAAGTTACCTTTATACTTTCAAATTGAGCTCCTTCTGGAATAAAACATTTGAAATGTTGACATTAGATGCAGTCACTTGTTTTAGTGAGACCAGATTATTTTATAATGTTCATGGAAAATAAGATCGTTTAATAGCAAAACAGTATGTTGTGATCTTTAATTTGAACGTTTATTCAACAACACTGCAGTTGATGTCACAAATACTACCACAATGATGCAGGACTACTGTCAGATGCCTTTCATTATACATAATAAAAAAAAATTGAATATCCCTATGAAAGGTTAAGTAATAAAACTGGAGTTATGGTGCGTTTATTAGAACTTGTGCACACAACTTGAAACTTGTGTGTCACGATTTTCACAGGTAGAGAACATTCAGCATTTTATTCAACATGGCAAATCAAGATTTACTTTTTGTTTTACTTACAAATGTTTTAATTAATGATGAAAATAAACTAAAAGCAATAAGAAAATAAAAAGAGAAAGAGAAGGTAAGTTTATAAAATTCTGTATTTTGTTTTCTCCTGTTGCACATAGCAAAACTTCGGCAATCTTGTATTTTAGGTGATCATATTTTTGTGTATGATATTGGTATCGCCCATGATGTAAATTACAAAATAGCTGTATTTTGTGTTTTTCGTACATTTTTGCAAGTAATAATAAAATAAAATAAATTATCATAAAATTCTATGATGAAAATGACATATTGTCAAAATAGTGACTTTCAAATTAGGTTGTTTAGCCTATTAAGATTAGTTACAAAGTTTTATAAAGTACATAATTACTTGTTTAAATGCAATAAGACATTAATGTCCTTATACTTATTTTGCAAACTTTACCTCGCACTTCTTGGTCGTTGGCCATTTTTATTTAATTCTCGTGAAAACCTAGGCAGAAAACCATAATAGAGTTCACAACTTGTGTGCACAACTTGTGAAGTGGGAAACACAATTTTCCCAAGTTCTAATGAATGCACTATTAGGCATAATGATTGTGCTTATTAATGTGTACTTCAAAACTATCCATTTTAGGATTAAAGTGTTTTAAACATTTTCTGTGAACTTTTATTTTTAGTTATACCGCTCATCAATTCCATCTCATGCTGTTTATGCTCCAGCAGTGGAGAGAGCCATACACAAACTGTGGCATCCAAGTCAAGATGAGTTGGATCAGAATAGCATCCACAACCAACAGCTCTTGCTAAAGCAGAACCTCACCAATCAGGACACATCCTTAACTTGACAATTGCTGCTCATGCTGTTATGCTTTACGTTTCTACATCAAACTACATTTCTGCTCTCACTTGTATGCTATTACAGTGTTTGAGAACAAAGAAAAAGCTGTTACTAAGACATGATTGCTTAAGTTTACTCAGGTCTTACGAACTTGTTATCAATGTGAGCGAATGACGAAAGATATTTAAACATGGTTCCAAGACTATGGTTCCATATTAAAATCTTTAAAACTTATCAACAATGTGAATCAATCAAAGACATGCAGACAGTGAAATGAGTGTCCAACAGATGTGGCAAGGCCAGAAAACTGCCAAATGTTGGTGTAATCATGATTTAATACATAGTTAGCTAGGTTAACCGTTAATTGATAGGATAAGATAATGTCTGCCTAAATTCATAAAGAAATTATCATCACTTTGTAGTTGGTTTTCATTTTCAATCAGGATTCATTAAAATTTAACTTTTTTTTTCTTCAATAAAATTATGTTGAATAAAATAGGGTTATGTGAAGTTCCTAAGTTATGACCTATTTGTCTAGTAAAGAACATTCTGATTGCATTAACATGCTTAAGTGTTTTTTACAAATCTTGCAAAGTCTAATATCAGTTTAAGAATATTGTTTTTGTTCTTAGTTAAAGTATAACATCCTAGGTGATAAAACCCACGACACTGTTTAAGTGTACCATCGACAATGTGTAATGGTACATCAAACATGCAATTTATATGGTTATCTTTCTTTACAGGAATTTTGGACTTGGTGGGTTTGGTGAAAACACTTCAATTATCAGTTTATGAAAGGCTGTAGCATGAGTAATAAATGATAAATTATTGAATAAAATATTACTTTAAAGAATACTTATTTTAACCTTACACGTTTCAGTTCTTTGTTAACTAGACATAAACACCAACTAAATTCATTTATTTTAATGTTGATCAATTTGTAACAGAATCTCTAATACAATAAAATGATTTCCGACAAGGTTCTATACTTATTATTTTATCACAATTTGTTTGTCTTATGAAATGTACTATTTTTATGCAATTTTATGGAAATAATGATTTTTCTGATTATGATAACCATTTTAAAAGGATTTTTTACAAACACATTTTGACACAACTATTATTTTTATTATTTTAAACAAACAGCCACTGTAATAGTTGATTAACAATTTAATGATATAATTGTTAATTTCCCTAGTATTAAGAATTTTGCCACATTTGGGACTTAATTTGCTGGAGTATTTTGTAAACATGGTATGTCTTGCAACTCATCTTTTATTTGTTTCGGATTTATTATCAACTATTATTCATAAGATAGTGTTGATTCTCTATCATCCTTGACGTAATTCAACAAAATGGCAAGCAATTTAAAAAATAAAAGGTTATAATTAGTCTCCATTTATTTAAACACAAATTCTGAATGGTTGATCTTCTAATTAGCAAAATTAAACCCAGAGTTGTGCAACGTACATTCATTGGAATTTTCCTCATCTAATAGCAAAAACCTGCAATTAAGAAAATATCCACAGCAAAATAAATGTGGTGGAGAAATACTGTCCACTGCAATTTTAGCATAAGTATATACTTTTAATAATGAGAAAAACTTACATCTTGGAAAAAATAAATTTCGTCCAGAGAATGAAAAACTGCAGGAATTTCTATGGCCACAGGCAATTTCAGGATT
This sequence comes from Symmetromphalus regularis, assembly GCA_032355785.1. NCBI lineage: Eukaryota > Metazoa > Mollusca > Gastropoda > Neomphalida > Neomphalidae > Symmetromphalus > Symmetromphalus regularis. The sequence goes on along the minus strand of JAULBS010081165.1, from coordinate 14,153 downwards.
TGAATACCATAGTACATCTTGTCTTGTCTAAGAAAATGCATAATTAGTGGTAATCAGAGAGTGCTAACCAAGTAGATGGCAATAAATGCATTTTAGTATACTTTATTCACTCCAATTTGTCATTAGGAAACTTGAAAAATTATTTATGCATGTATAATTAATATATTTACCCTTGTGTATTACTATTACCCAATAATATTACACAAACTATATACATATGTCAACAATTTATTGTCAGATTCGAAGAAAGTGATGCCACAGCAATGTACAAAGCAGCTTCCATAATAAAATTCATGTATACGAGCTTAACAGCAATCTTACAAGCAAGATGGAATATCATTTTAAATTAGATTTTTCCTTTATGTAATGCACTTTCTACAACAATATCGTTTACAGTCATACATTGTACACGAAAAACCACAATTGTATTCGTCTCAAAACACAGATTTATTGACAAAATTTACACGAACAACATTCTGTACATTTCTCATTGTGACATTTACAAATAAATATGACACAGTCATATATAAGTATGCAACTGAATCAGACAATGAAAAATATTACAGATATATTGAAAAATATACTCCTATTCAAAATTGTTTTAAATACAAGACCAAATATGAGTTGCAACATTTATAAATGAGATCAACTCAATATGCAGATTTACAACTTTTAACATACATCCTCAATTGCACTTTGTTGTTGCTTGGTGCAACAAGACACTTCAAATTCAATAAGTTTCACAACTAGACTACGATGAACTGTTAATTAAACACATTTCAAGCTGTAGCAGTCTACTTGTGGTGACTGTATTTCTGTATTTGTGGTTTAATCTCTTATCTAAAGATGTATCAAACTTTAGAGAAAGTGTTTTTAAAAAAAAGGAGAGTAAAATAGTGACCTTTTTTTTTATCAGCTGAACTGATGTTAGTATGCTGGTACGTATGTGGATTTTAATTTAATTAAAGCTATATTGTGACAGTCATAAATTAAAGCAAGCAGTTAAACCTAACAGTTGTTTTTAATTTAAATCCACTAAGCCTAATTTTACATTGATGCAAGGGCAGGCAAAAAAAAAAAAATATATATATATATATATTCACCATTATTGTATTATTTTTAAACTAAACATTCCACTAATTCACCGAATACAAATATTAAGAACACATTTGGCAAAGAATAGGTTAATAAGATGTATATATGTCCACAGGACAAAGATAACCCACTGAGTTATTACATAATATAGTCAATGTTAAAAAGTGTATGTTTAAAAAATACTATTCATTCGAACATTTTGATGATTGTGTTGTACATTAGTAATTGTAATGGAAAAAATAAAGTTATCAACTAGAAAGTGCAAAACTACTGTGGCTTGCATGCAGAGACATAAAAATTAATGAAAGATCAAAAGACGATAAACCTTTTATACCAAATATGAACTATATTCAAAGGTTTGATTGTACAATTTGATAACAGAAACAGTGAAAGAAAATCACATAAATCTGTAGTCTCACCAAGCAGGAAGCAATGTATTTCAGTTAATAAATATAGGTAATTATCACACATGGCATAACATGTTAACAAAACAAAAGTATGCACTTTGGCAAAATGTTGACTGAACCTTGGAAATGTCATGGTTTTCTAATGGCAAAATCGTACACATACCAATACACACCAAAGTGTGAATGCATTCTCTGAAAGGGTTCTTGTGTGAAGTTTGATCAAGACTACAAAGCTTCAATATTACTTAACCAGCTTTCAGTAGCTAAGATCCTTCAGACTAGCAAATGCTATCCACATTGTAGAATAATGTACTGTTAGTGCCAAAAACAATGCAGAAAAACACTTTATTTAATACTTTACATTATAACACAAATGTATTTAAATTGAGATATATTTGGAATTTCCAAAAACATAATAAATACAGATAATATCACGACAGAATAATTATGATTCTGTCACACTGTGAAAAAATAGTACTGAAGGTTTAAATAAACTCAAATCAATAATTATTGGATGCACCATTTGCAAATCATTACATTTATCAAAAGTAGTAATTAATTTTCAGTTTATCAACCAATCAAGTTTTCCAATTTATATTCAAAACTGAAAATCTGGTGATATCTGCCGATCCAAATTATTTTTCACTTTGACATTTTCGTAATCATTCAGCTGCCTTTGATTCACATAAAATCTGCTGGGCTGAAGAGCATGATCACCAGGCAACCTATCAAGAATCACCTGTATAACAATGTTAGCAGCAAGTATGCAAGATTAAATAAAATGACATTTTAACTTAAAATTTTCATTTATATTTCAGGACAGCATTTTAAATTTAAGGAAACCAAGTTTGTTCACCTGGGTTTTACCTAGGGAATCTATTATTAAAAAATAATGTTTAATGATATCCCAGCAGACTGGTTAATCAACAGCTACTGGAGGTAAAACTCAATGTATTCTGAGGAAAAACTGCTACCACCACATAGGCTACTCCCCATTGTTTAATTGCAGACAAATGACACCGTGTTCTAACATGTTTATACTTATTTTGCCTGAATAGTTCTCGGAAGGTTTATAGATTTACAAACATTAACAGTCCACCATGTAACTGATTGGTGATTCATGTGGATTTGAAAATATTGTGCCCTGTATTTTACTATTGTTTGTGAATATTAATGCAAATAACTGTGTCAAATATAAACAGACAAATATTATTTTGATTTAAGTTAACTATCCATGATTCCAACAACCAGTTTTACATTTAAAACAAATACTGTGAACAAAATTTAATGTTCATTTACACATCAAGTGATAAACATGTTCGTTTACATTTGTTTAATAATATTGACACATTTGTAAAACTTACATAATAATCACATTGTTTACTTTTGTCTCAAAAGAAAAATCTGAAAAGTCATGTTATCTTCAATGGATAATAAATTAATCGACATGACTTTAGGACCTATGCAGCAGCACCATTTCTACTAAACAGAAATAATTAACAATATTTTCCTAAGAAATTGCTTGTAATTCTCAATGTTTTATCTACGACCTACAAAAGAAAAGACGATAGGTACAAGCCTGACACAAACAATTTAACAAAATATCCACTAAAAATCTACTAGACTATTACAGTTAGCTGGTTTTGTTTATTAACCTGCAACAAAGACAGACAGCCTCTTGTGACAATTATTCACTCAAATGTGGGTATTCTACCTGCATTCATAAACACTAAAAATATATAGTTTCTTCAATGGAACAGTTTCACACAAAAAATATTACTCTGGAAAATATGGTCTTCAAAAATTGCAACATGACACTTCCAACTGTCTTCACTTGTGAAGCAACAGCCTTTATCTTTGAGCAGTATCTTCCAATGAAAGAACAAGAACACAAGATTCATTTTCATATACAAACAGAGCCAGATCATGCTTGCTGCATAGAATAATTCAGTTTTTGTTTGCTATAAATGAACTCTTATTATCAGAAATTAGGCTGAGTCAAATTGGAAGTTTAAATTGTGAATGCACAAGTGAAACAAAACATGGATACATTCTGTTTGTATCATGTGATGCACGTACAAGTCTTCTACCACGTCAGTTAATCATAAACTCAACAGATGTCTGTGCACACCAGATGCCCAAGCTGTGACGAATAATGACCATGCATGTTAAACATTATGATATGAACTGGTAACATCCAAAAATGCACCTCTTCTGTGAACCAGCAAGTCTACAGCATAGTCCACATAATACTGGCTTAATTCAAATGTTCCTCACTTTCTCTCAGTTCCTTCATACAAGGTATCAGAAAGCTTCACGTTCTGGTCTTTTGGTTTATGAGGTATCATTACTATCTTTGCAGACATCACCTTTTTATCCTTTTTTCTTGTTCTCGTCTAGGATAGGTGAAGTATTGACAAACTGGTGTTCTGTCCAGCTGAACATATTGTCAAGGGTAACTGACTGAATTCAACTGTAGAGACTATGTACTTATTGAACACTTCTGCTGGTATGAATTGATGAGAAGAAGCAGTGTGCTACACAATATCGTGGAATGAAAATCACTTGGAGTGTGTTATCATAACATCTCTTCAAAAGAAGCCATTAATTCGCTCTGAGCATTCATATCAATTTTGTTAGCCATCTGTAAAAATAAAAAAGATTGAATTAAGTAAAAACACAATTAAGATAATAAATCATTCAGTTTCAGCCAGAGAGTAAAATGCATAAATCTTGCATACCTTAAAAAAATCTGATAGTGATTCTGCACATTCTGTGTCTACAGCAGTGCCCTGTTTTTGAAATTTTTCCACATTTATTTAAGTACCAATACTGAAATTCATTCAATATGGTGGTGCAGAAGAAAGTGGCTTGCACTCTGCATGAAAATGTTGTGAAAAAAGGTTTTGGGGATTTTTAATTTTTTTTTGCATTGTGGGGGGTGGGGGGAGTGGGGGTGTCTTTGTTTACCCAACAAAAGTATGTCCATTTGTAAACAGACTGATCTGATGGAGATCTAGTTTTTGGTTTTTCACAATACTGCCACCAATAAATACTTATTACAACTTACAGCTTCTCTTCTCCTTCTATCCTGTTCCCTCTGTCTTTCCCGTTCCTTTTGGCGGAATTCCAGTTCTCGCTGTCGCATCAACTCTTCCTGCTGCATCTGGGAACGTTGTGCCAATTGGGAATGTTGTGCCAACTCCAGGGCTTCTTCCTCTTCTTTCTCTCGTTGTTTTTCGCGTTCCAAACGAAGTCTCTCACGTTCTGCTTTTTCTTTCTGTTGTCGGCGATTGTTCTCTTGTTCACGTAATGTTCTTTCCTAAAAAAAAAAAAGTCATGATTCATGAGAAGAGGTTTACGCAATTTCAATGAGAGGAATATTTATATATTAAGAGACAAAAAGAAGTAATTTTTCTTTAAATTTACCAAAAACAAAGGACTACATTGATTCATACAGATAAGAGAGGGATGGGTGCCACACCCTAACTCATACCCACAATAAACACTTACCCGTTCTTCCTTTTCTTTCTTCTGCTTTTTAAATAGCTCAAAACTTTGTTTGGCACTGGCTTTTTTGTTCGAACCTGGACCCATATTCTGCGCTGCATTTGCCAAACTCGACCAGGAAGCAGTATTTTTTAATTTTACATCCTGAAAAACAAGAGGGGAATCTCTTAAACACTTCAGCATAATAATATCCCAAAACATTACAAAACAGTTACTTTGATGGTTATTCTTTAAAGCATGTTTTATACATTATCATTATTAAGATTAATATTTGAATTGTTTATATTTACAAATTTTATCTGAAATCATGGCAGCCTCCAAAGGGTGTAATTAGAAAAGCAAAGTAGCCACAAGAGAGGTTATAGATAAAATATATTAACACATGAACAACTATGTAAGCATATACAATTTCTTTAAGCACAGGATAAATTTTTTAAAATGTAAATTGTTTAAAAACGACATTTAAAAATAATCAAATGGCCATATCAAAATTAATTTTTAATAGAAATTAGCTAAGAGTTCCATGACAATTAATTTATGAAACTTATGCAACATATTATTCTTAACACAACTTTTTAGTGTAAAACATAAACAATATAATATATATAATAAAAAGATACACAATTTAGATCTTCAGTTGCTACAGGGTGACATTATGAACATTTGGGTTGTTTTAAATGTTTGTATAAATGTTTGGGGTTTTGTTTCCAATAATTAAAGGAAAGGATTTTCCACATTCCATTCCAATGTGTAAGGTACAAGTACATTAAAACAATTAATTAACATATTTCCTGAGATTACATATACTGCAAGCAACAAACCATATTTGACTTCTTTATTTGTGCTGAAGCTGAGGGAATCTTGGGATCGAGTCTACGATCCAGAGACATCTGGGTAACTGATGATCCAACTCCATATGCTATACCAACACCACTTGCAGCTAAAATCAAAACCCAGGCAACACATGCAATTCATAAAACATATTTTGACAACTTAATTAATATAACAGGTTAATGTTCTTATAATTCAGTTATTTATTTTGCTAGTAGTTAAAACAGGAAACACATTTTAACTCCTGCTAAAAAATGTATTAAACAAAGGATAAAGTTTTAGGCTTACTTAAATCTGATCTTAACCAAAAGCATAGAAAGATGAATATTGTAAAATACTTATTGCAGGAATAAATTTCAGTAATTTCCTAAATTTGCTAATTTTTATGAGACACAAAAGAAGCTGAAAAAAAAAGTATTTTAGGGGTTGTTCAAAATCATAATTTTCCTTAATACAAACCATATGCACAGGATGGGGAGGGTGATATTGTAAGGTAGAGATGTGAGGTCTTGAACATTTGTATGTTATGTATGAATAGGAAAAAGAATTGTGGACAACCCCTTAATTTAACAGAAGGTGACAAGTTTAGGCTTCCATGAAGGCGTTTCATCAGTTTCAAGTACTTACAAACTGTGGCTCCAGGAGGTGCAGGTGGCGCCTGCTTGGGACTTGGTTTTGGACTGTTGGATTCCTCATCCGTTAGTGAAAACAAAATAGGATCTTTGGTCAGATCTTCTGGAGACTGCTGCATTCGTGGTGACAGACGTTTAATATCTTGATTAATTTTTGGTGGAGAAACTACCTCCACAGTAGGAGAGAGAGGTTGATGGGCAGTAGCAATATTTGGAGTCACTGGAACTGAACAAATAAAAATGATACAAATATTATTAACTGATACACATCACAACGTCCCAACCAAATGATTGCATAAAGGTCTTCTTTAGAATTTTGTACACATTATCAAATGTTACGAAGAGAAATCATTTATCGTCGGGTGCATAGATCAGGTGTAAATGTATGCTTTGTGGAAGATCTAAGATGTCGCCCGTTTTAGCATAGCAAATGTAAACAAACCGCAATGACATACACAAAAGATTTGACAAAATAAGCACAAAACAAGTCAAGTCTACATTTCAAATTGGTACACATCTGAATATAGTATCTTTCTTAATACCTTTTTAAATGTTTGTATAAAAATCTATATTTTAAAATAACTTACAAAATAAAAACAATTTACTTGTCAGACGTTGTAATGTCGTCTGGCAGCTCAAATCATATGATTGCCATGTGCTATATTTTCGCAAGTTCAATAAACAGACCATGGCCAAAACTATACATCTCTTGTAAGTTTTTTTTAAAGTGTCATTGTTTCATGAATGTGATTCAAATGCAAAATAATGTACTTTTTACATGAATTAACAATTTTAAATGGGACTTTTTGTTTGTACAGTTTATAAAATTATTAGCAACAAATGTTTTATTGATTTATTTAGCATCAATTTTTGTAACTAAATAACTTTATTGTGTTCCCAAAAAAGTCATCAAGCAAGATTTTTTTTATCACACTTCATTTAATCATTTTAAAAAATCAGTTTAAAATAATTAATTTGTGTATCTTTGGTCGAGACACATTTTACAAACTCCACAATTGTATTCCATACTATTTTAGTTTTAATTTGTATCAGTGATCACGTCATTCTAGTCATCCATCAATTACGTAGTTCTCAATATTGACCTCATAGGGTCGCTATTTGGTTTTACGCTGAATTAATTTAATTAATTAAGTCAAAACTTATTCAAATTCCCATCTGTCTTGCAATAATATTTGTTGTCAACATAGAAATGGAACCATCATCTTGGACAAAACGCAGAAGAATACATGCAGGTGTGCTGGCACATTTGAATTGTATACATCATGAAATGAAAAAGATGAAATCTGAACCTAATTTAAATATTGAGTCACACATTTCAAGTTGTATAGTAGTAGTGTTGATAATCTCATTAATGACAATGTTTTGGTGGAAGATGCATTATACATAGTACCATCAAACAATAGTGCTGCTTCTGTGAAAAGCTCTGTAGAAAATGTGGAAGATGAAGGGCAAGGCAGTTGCACTAACAACTATGTTGCACCAGTAATTTTGTCTGCGACATTAGAGCATGATGATTGTGTTGAACAACTCAATTTTGATGCAGGCATTGAACCCGTAGTTGATCTTGTTGATAACTCGAATGGAGAGAGTGAATCTGATGAAGATGGAATTGTTGAAACCTCTTTGGCTGAACAGTTAGCAGAGTGGGCAACACAGCATAACATTACACATTCGGCCATTTCAGGATTATTGGAAATATTACGGCCCGACTATTCATCTCTCCCCAAAGATCCTAGAACTCTGTTGAATACAATGTGAAAAATTTAACTAAAAATACAGCAGGGGGTGTTTATTATCATGCAGGAATTTCATCTGCAATAAACAAACTTATTTTGTATGATTCTGCCTTCCTTAGAACTGTGGCAAACATTGATACAATCTTGCTCCAAATTAGCATTGATGGTTTGCTCTTGTTCAAATCTACCAATGTGCAATTTTGGCCAATTTTGGGAAAGATGATTCATCAGCATAACCTTGAGATGAAACTTCCCAAACAGTCCTTCATTATTGGCATATACTCAGGTCAGCAAAAGCCCAACAACATTGCAGAGTATTTGGAATATTTTGTGACTGAAATGAAAACTCTGGAAAAAGATGGGTTGTACTTACCCGAGATCAACAAACGTTTGGAACTGAGGTTATCTTGTGTGATATGTGATGTACCAGCCCGTGCCTTTGTGAAACAAGTGAAGTATCACAGTGGCTATAGTGGATTTGACAAATGTGTTCAGAAAGGTGTGTATCTGAGCAAGGTTACATTTCCAGAAACTGATGGAGCATTAAGAACAGATGTCGAGTTTGATGAGATGCTTGATGATGATCACCATGTTGGTGTGTCCCCACTGACCCAACTCTCCCTCAGGATGGTTTCATAAATTCCCTTTGATTATATGCATCTTGTCTGTATGGGTGTAATGCAGAGACTCCTATGGCTTTGGATGAAGGGTCCAGTCGCAACAAGGTGTAGGATTGGTTCTGCGGCTATCAATGCGATCACTGCTGGTATTATGGAATGCCAGAAGTACATGCCCAAGGAATTTATCAGAAAAGGTAGATCCCTGGAAGAGGTAGACAGGTGGAAGGCTACTGCGTTTAAACAGTTTCTGCTCTACGTTGGTCCTGTTATTCTTCTTGCGAAATTGGCTGATACTTTCTACAAAAATTTCTTACTTTTCTTTGTAAGCATTTATTATTTAGCCTGTCCAAGCTATGTCAGACACACTATGATTATGCTGACAGTCTTTTACACTTATTTGTTAAGATTTTTGTCGAGTTGTATGGGCATGAAATGCTTGTCTACAATGTTCATGGATTGGTTCATTTGGCAGGAGATGTAAGAAGATTTGGATCACTGGATAATGTTTCAGCATTTCCATTTAAAAGCATTTTATGGAAATTGAAAAAAAATATGCTTAGGCAGCCAGAGAATCCCCTTTCTCAGGTTGTCCGTAGATTGTCAGAACAAAGATTTGTTAAAGGAATCATCAAACAAAATTCTGCAGATGATGTTTATAAAAAACCTCATATAGACCACTTTGGCGTATGCGATGTATAACCAATACAAGGAGATCCAGCTGCCCAAGTTTATGTTAGCAACATCAAAAGGTGATAACTGTGTTAAAATAGGCAACCATTTTGCTCTAGTTAGAAATATTCTGTCCCATCCAAGCCTTCATTCAGATGCACACATTTTATATCAAAGATTTCAGCAAGTTAGTGATTTTTTAACATGCCCCCTAAATTCATCAAAATTGGGCATTGTCGAACTTCTGATATGAGTGACAGATTTGAAGTTGGCCCAGTTTCACTAATAACATGCAAATGTGTATTGTTACCATGCAGACAAGAATTTTATGTAATTCCACTTCTCCATTTAAATTAATAATTCTGTTTCCTAACAGCATGAATATGCATCAATTGATTGATAAAATAAAACATCTAAACCAATCCTTTTAAAGATAACTCAGTCATACTCAACATGGAGTAAACTATTGTCGTATTCACTGACATGGATAAAGTCGAGATTGTGTCAAGCTCATGGCTTGTTGGCATACAATGTTGCCTTTGGCCAAGCTAGACCAGTGCGGTGAAGCAGAACAAGACAGTCCGCAATCATGAAAAGCCAGATGATAACTGGAGGTCATACCCCATTCGTGTATTGGACTCGACATGATTTTATTAAAATGATATGTACTTTACAAAGCAAGTAACATATACTTCCAAAAAACATGCTATTTATCAAGTACTTGAAGAGAATAACACACAACTTCCGTATTTATCTCATTGATCTTTCAAGGTGTTTCAAAATGATCTAGTAAGGCGAGGTGAATACTTTTGAAATGTAAGTATTTAAAATAATGTGTGACAATGTAATAATATTTTGGGGATTTTTTACTAATACATCTTGCTTTGCTTTTGGTAGATCAGTATCTTATGTTAAACCAATTGTATTCTGTTTTCTGTCAGGCCCAACACCAAGTACATTGATACCGATAGTGAGCATGAGGATGCTCTTCAACATCCCCCTCCCAATGCCGCTGTCAGTTGTCGGGCAACACTACCGGTAATGACCAAGAGCAGCTTGTCCACACCTCCAAGCCCACCAGTTGAACGTCATCTGCCCTCACCAGTGTGCTCACCAACAATCTCTGCCAGGTCCACTTTGATGAATGCACCCAACACCAACAGCCGAGGCGATTTTATCACTGGTAAGTATGACTGCAACCACTAATGACCATGTGGAACAGTTGTAGAAATATTTGCATCAGTTTTGAGGTCAATCTTTTTAAGAACAAATGTCAAATGTTCTTATTGTTATATTGACTGCCTATGTTACCTAGATTGTTAGCTCCTTGAGTGGGAGAACATGGGTTCGGAGTGCTTCATAATTTAATAGAATAAGCATTACAATAGCTCATGCAATTAGTATAATATTTTACTCATTTAGTGAAGAAGTCCAATAATCTGAGTGAAGTACACATGGGAAAATTATATTTCATTTGTGAATATTGATTTTGATATCATGTATGATAAATTGCTCTGTAGCTCGTGATCTACAGCTGCTGACAGCTATCGAGGAGTTAAAACTCCAAAGTGTCGTCAGTGATGGCGACACAGAAGTCAATACTCCGGCTGCTGCAGACCATGGCAGTGGCACACACCAGTGACGAGATGCCGGTTGACATTGTCCTTCCACTGAAGACAATGGGGGAGTTAGACGAGCTGGAGAGGCGATTGCAGGACTCAATCATCGAAAGAGTTCTGGTAAGTTGTGTACAACTTGCAGTGGATCAGTCAGATAATACGCCCAACTGGTACATGAATTCCTGGTTACGAACTTGATTGGCCACATAGCTTTTCTGTAGCGCTTGGGGACTGGCTCATTTTATTTTGATACATTGCCCTATATAATAAAAAAAATAATACATTAATTTTGTAATAAAATCTTTTTGAAGGTATTTGTTGAACAATACTTTATTTTCTTTCATGTATCAAATGTTTTTCAAATACATAGACTAATGATAAGATACAGACATCAACACTATTGTATCAGTTATATAATATAGTTTTATATATAATGATGACACTCTTCATTCATTTGATAACTTCATATTTTTTTCAGCTGACCAAGTTGACCCTAATTGGTGGGACAAATGTCAAGGACACCGTTCGGCGTGTCTTGAAGCAGGGAAAGAGAGCATTCCAACAGGTGAGGTTGAAGAAGATTATTTTTAGTGAGTACTCACATACAATTACTGATATTGGTATAGCTAGTAGTTATTTTTGCAATTCATAAATTTTCAGCCAGGTATGATTATGAATACTCTATTATTACCCTTACATGTAAAGGGAGATACAGAGAACTTTTCTTTTTTCTATGGGACAGATACTTGACTTTTGTCTGCCACAGATACCAAGTGCTACATCATGGCGACGCCAGAATATCTGAGTTATTGTCTATTTAGACCTTAAAATTACGGTTTCTGTTTGTTGTGATATAATAAGTAATGAACAGTAATCTACAGTTAATTATTAACTGGCTAGTGTGCAGGGGTGGACTGGCCATTTAGCCAATGCCCGATGGGCTGGAGCTGTGGATGTTAGTAATTGGTGAAGGATATCTGGGCCAATGTTTAATTAGACCCAGTCCGCTTCTTGATCTATTGTAATGAAAGATAATGTTTTTAAAAATATGTTTTAATACACTAAAATATTAGTATTTGTTGTTCACAGAGGCGTTGCGGCAAAACCAAGACACAGAATCGTCATCCGATTCAGTCCTGGACTGTGCCGCGATTGACTGGTTCCGCTTTGCAAAGGACCGGAGTGGTGGTCGCCAAAAAAGATTGAAAGAGGTGACAGCGAAAGCTGCTGTTGAAGCAGCCAGACTGCCAACAGAGGAGGAAGACACGGAGGAGAAAGAGGCTTCGAAACGACTAGCTAGCTATAATATTATTGTTTTCACTGAATATTTTTATGTTTTAATCTTAATAAATACATTTGTTTTGTAATTTGTAATCTTAAATTCCACCAACAGTACTGATTACATTTTTGACTATTGTTCTTATCCCAACTCGTGTGCCATGACTAGCGTAACAACGGCAATGTTATGTATTATCCTGGGTGTAGGATAATGCATATAAAACCTACATGGAACCATTCAGGTTGAGACAATGTTGAGACAATATTGAGCCAACATTGATCCAACATAAAAACAATATGCAAGCCTAATGTTGTGGAAGTGTTGCTATACCCTTTCATATTGCTAAACCCGCTAAATAAAAGGGTTTGCTGGGTTAAGTTTTATTTTTGAAATCCATACATCTGTTTAGTGTTAGATTAAATGTTTTGAATTTGCATAATATTTGGAAAATTCACGAAATTTCAAAACAAAATTTTCTTGACACCTGACAAGCGTTAAATGGTTAATTATCGTGTAAATGCGATGTGGTCAAATTGGTCGAGTAATTTCGAATTCAATACATCGGAGTGTATCGGACTTCATATTACACAGTCAGAGAATCGGACTACGAGTGAGTTAATTGCCCTAACATGGTAAAACAAAAGTTTCCTAGGAAATTCCTGGATCGGGGTGAGGTTCAAATATCTTTTACAGTTATTTAATAATGGAGTTTCAAACATGCAGTAGTAAAGTGTGTAGTGAGATCTGCTCCTGTAGAACATGTATCTGCACAGCCGATTGGCTGACAAAAATGCCGCAAAAATATTACGTCATGCATCGTTTCTTATAATAAATTCAGAAGGCGGCTAACATTGACAGATTGGTATTTGTATTTGCTAAATGTGACGAAGTTTGATTTAGGTTTAATTCTTTGAAGGTAAGAATGGAGGCTGGGCTATCTAGAACATGATAAAGCTAATAAATTAACATTTTATTTTCTTGAAATATTCGGAATCTACCTGCTCACAGATGGCGTAGCATCGTACTCCTAACATTCGTTTTTCCTTTTATCAATTTTATTTTACGCCGTAAGAATAAATATTTTGAAATGAAACAGAATTTGTTTAAATATGGAATACTATTTATGTAGGTAGGCCCTATGTGTTAGTATTTCACAACTGAAAACTACCACGTTTCAAACTTGCAGTGTCCGTGGAATATATTTGAAAGGGTATAGTGGGCGGGGGTGGGGGTTGGCTAAACTGATAAATCAACGTGTTAATTATTTAACTCGAGAACACTTCATACTCCTAAAACTCCGGATTTCGGCCACTTTATTTTGTTACGAAGTTTGAAAATTGTTTTATTCAGCCAAAAAAAAAAATATATATATATCGATTTTTAACAATTTCATATAGGCCTACATGTATGGTCATGTATCCACTATTCGTGCCTGTTTTCTTTTCGTGCCCTTTGCAATACCAAACATTAAGCATTAACAAAATTACAGGGTTAGGTTAGATGTATGCGTTTCTAATCAAAAATAATAATTAATGCGTGTTGTTGTTTTTTGCTGGGTTTTTTTTTTTTTTTGGTAAACTTATTATTAGTGTTATTATAGGTGATATAATTGTTATTATATATTATTTTTGTTTGTCATCACTGTTCGTGAGATCATCCAAATTAACAATAAATTGACGCATTATTATTAGGTCGTTTCTGTGTTGCAGTGTTAATAGTTGAAACGTTAATGGT
>JAULBS010081154.1:0-19123 GCA_032355785.1 Symmetromphalus regularis | reverse complement strand
CCTAGTAGATGATGTTTGTTTTCCTGTGTATTGAATACACCTAGTAGATGATGTTTGTTTTCCTGTGTATTGAATACACCTAGTAGATGATGTTTGTTTTCCTGTGTATTGAATACACCTAGTAGATGATGTTTGTTTTCCTGTGTATTGAATACACCTAGTAGATGATGTTTGTTTTCCTGTGTATTGAATACCCCTAGTAGATGATGTTTGTTTTTTTGTGCTGGGGATGAGATGGGAATCTTTAAATCACTCTATCTGCCTATCTATGTACTGAATTAAAGTTGTTTTGACATTTATTTATCATTTCTTGACTATTACAACGTTGTAGCCCCATTAACATTGTGCTGTAAAGTACAGATAATGATCACAAGAAATAAATAAGATATGATTATCTTTTTTTAACACATTGTATCATAACTGTTTCAACAATGATTGATGAATACATTTAACAAATATTTTATATTTGAAGGATCTTAGTAACTTACACTTATTTATTGTTCTTGACTGAATAATATTATAAAAGATATTTTTTGTTTTCAGCAAGTTGTCAATGCCAGTTATAAATAAACACGTTCAAATTAGTTATAAAAAACCCTATCATTTCGTAAAGACACTTTTTATATTTCTATGTTTACTTTCAGGACCATGTGTTGATGAATTAAAACACTGGGGATATTGTGCTGAAGTCAAAAAGAGAGGAATGTGTAAAAAACTAACTCCTTTTAAACTACGACTTTGTCCCTGGAGCTGTGGTCTTTGTAAAGGTATTGTATAATGTTTACTGTTACAAAAGAACTGTATAGATTTTCACAACATTGAATTGTACTGCTAGAAATTTGTCATTTTAACAATGTACTGTTTTAGTACTATATTATTAAGTTGATGGAATTAATTTCAATATTTGACTTCTAAAGGGAGGAGGAGCTTTGTCTATTTTGTTTTAATCTGGTTTTATTGCAGTATATGTCAGTGCTGTTTATTGAAAGTTCAGTACAGTTACAAACTTTGGTGTAAGACTAGTACATAGAAGACATGTAGAAAGTGGTTTAAGAAACAGAAGAAAACACTGGAAATATTACACATCTTTTATGTGCATGAGTTGTAATGATTAAAAATGAACACTTCCTGTATTTGCAGGACCTTCACCTACTACTACAACTACAACAACTACACCAAAACCAACAACGCCATGGGAAGGTTAGTAAATGAATAATGTATTTTAATAATACCTAATATAGATAATATTATATGCTGATGTAAATGTCTGTAAACAGAAATCTGAATTTGTAACCTTAATCTTCTGAAAACAATCATGAAATGTAGGTAGAAATATATCAGAGATGATCAGCTTTTTCTTACACGTTTTATTTAAAGAGCTGTGGTCTTTGTAAAGGTATTGTATCGTGACTGTTGTGACAATGATTGATGGGTACATTGAACATCTTCTGTATTAAAAGGAACTCTGTAACCTATACTTATTTATTGTACTCCACTGAATGATATACAAAACAATATTTTTCATTTTCAGCAAGATATCAATAAACATCATTCCATTAGATATTTTGTTTAGACAGTAAAGTTGTGGCTAGTTATAAATAAACAGGTTTAGATTAAATATTATAAAAACTAACATTTTGTAAAGATACTGTATTTTTCTATTTCTGTGTTTACTTTCAGGACCTTGTGTTGATGAATTAAAACATTGGGGATATTGTGCTGAGATCAGAAAGAGAGGGTTATGCAAAAAATTAACTCCTTTTAAATTACGACTCTGTCCCTGGAGCTGTGGTCTTTGTAAAGGTATTGTGTTGTGTTTTGTTGTTAAAAAAGAACTATATAGATTTTCATGGACATTGAAATCTTCCACTAGAAACTTGTTATTTTAACAGTATATTGTTTTAGTATTATATTATTAACTCACTAGACTAAATTTGATTTGCAGGTCCTTCACCTACTACAACTACTACCACAACAACACCAAAACCAACAACACCATGGGAAGGTTAGTAACTGAATATTGCGTATTAACATAGCGAATATTTTGTTTCATGAAATATCTGGAAATCTGTACATGTTTAGAAATTGGAAAGTGTTGATAAGGGACATTCTGTTATTTTTTCTATGTTTAATTTTAGGACCATGTGTTGATGATTTAAAACACTGGGGATATTGTGCTACCATAAAAAAGAGAGGAATGTGTGGGAAACTAACACGTTTTAAATTACGACTCTGTCCTTGGAGCTGTGGTCTTTGTAAAGGTATTGTATTTTATTTTATTATTATGGAAGAATTACATGTACATCAGACTTTCACATACACAAACTTAGCTATTAAAATGTTATATCCTCCCCACTTTGAGACATAGTGCATGTTGTTTTCAAATACTTAACATTGTCTTTGTTTTGACGGATATTAAAGAGTACATGTCTCTGAATTCAAATAAAAAGGAAGATACCTCTCTTGTCATTTTGCATTCTTAATAAAATGGTTCCTTAGTGTTATTCAGAATAATTGAGTAAATGTGCTATTTAACTTTTGTACACGTTTATAATAAGTGAGTTTTGCTCCATGGTTACAATTGCCTTTTTTTATATGGATATCTTGAGTGTTAAGGCAAAACCTAGCATGTCACATTTAGGTCAACATTGAGTTAGTGCCACATTTTGAGTTACTAGGCTTGGTCTAACATTATAAAGCATACAAAGTTAACAAAATATGCCCTGATTATCGAATTTTGTTATGGAAAAACCTGGCAAGTAAAGGATGGATTCTCTAATTCATAAATTTTTGAAAATTTTACTAATATGACTTGCTAGGTTTTGCGTTAACACTCATGTTATATACAGGCCCATAGGCTTTGTTGTTGGATTGGGTACAAACTCTTTATCAGATTTTGGTTACAATGGTAAACATTAATTATTTTTAAAAAGCTCACAAGTGGGGGGCAATTGCCCCTACTCCACGCCCCCACCCTCACATCCTATAGGCCTGTGTGTATACCTGTTATACTATGTAGAAAAATGTACAAGATTATAAAATATTAAATGTCCTCCATAATTAAATAACATCCAAGAAGAAAGCTTGGTTCAATTGCAGACTATGGAGTAAACATAGTATAGGGAGTAACAATGATATGTAAGACCCACGAAACATTACACTGAAAATTTAACAAACATTTTATTTGTATAAGTTTATGTTGTTTGAAAATTAAACTGTCCTATATCTACAGGGCCTTCACCCACTACTACTACTACAACAACAACACCAAAGCCAACAACACTGTGGGAAGGTTAGTATCTTATCACAGAATATTAATAGTGCTAATTTCATAATCATTGTTGATATATTTTTTGTAAAGTGATATTATAGGTTATTCAATAATTTAACATCTTTTAGTAATGAACTATGGAAATTCAACCTCATACTAAACATTTTTTTAGATAATTTTGAAATGAAATTCTCATAAGATTTTATTTTACATTTTATGAGGACTGCCATTTTGAATTTGATAATGACATCACACAAAATGTGTAAAATATTCATATAATCATTTAATGTAGTCATCACTGAACAGAAAGATATGGGATGGCCAATTATATATACAGTAGAATTCCACTGGTCGAATGCCCAATGGTCAAACATACCGGTATTGTCGAACCAAGAATAAAGTCCCGATTTTTCTGTCTATTAATCCCTGTTATTTTATTGCTGATCGGTCGAATACCCCTGAAGTTGAACAGAAGCTTTCTCTCGAAAACATTTATTGATCAAAAAAGTAAAATCAAACATGTTTAGCTCGAACAGCTAAGTCTTATCTGAAGAAATATGAAATAATTATTTATTAATTTTTCACCGACCCTTTCACATCAAAAACAAGTAAGCTATTATAAATTCAGAATTAAATTTTTACCTAGATAATATGCTGGCTTGTGTTGTTTATTTCGCACTTGTCGGTAATTATGTTTCAAGCAGCAGACAGAAACATAGATGTGCTAATTATGGTACTGGACTCAATATATTGATGCAGCAGTCTTGGCGTAAAGCTAATAGCTAATTGTTTCCATCACTCCAAGTTTGTTCCTAGCTTTAACGATGACCAGACTGTGAATTAAGATTAAGACGGCAAACCAGGTGATGACTTGCCTCTGGCAAGCCTGGCAGAATTCGGTATCAAAAGCGGGAAGTGGTTCTACAGCAGCTTAATAAAGCACAACTTTTTAAATAAAATATTTCTAGAAACAGATTTATAATGTTTTTGTTTATTAACAATTGTTACAAATGTATATCTGATCCGACATCTGACTGGATTTCGTCACACTTGTCATTCAAATGATCTTGCCCAAGTCGGGTTTATGGAAATATGCGAGGTTGTCCAATTGATAATTGCTTTCAGAAGCACCAGACAGTGGCCGAACACGTTTCGAACTACCTGATAGGTCAAATGCACCAACAGTGTCCGAACCAATGAAATTCTACTGTAATTAAATTTCTATTATAATCATTACAGTTTAAAGGCCTCTCATTGGTCAAGTCATTAGCACCAAAGTTTGTTCATTTCACGATGAATGTAAAATGACGTCATCATGGAACTTCTTTTTAACAGCTGTGTTTATAAACTATATTTAGGTTGAGAAATGAGGGTGATCCCAAGTCTTAAAAAATCAACAGTATTAAACTAAGATAAATAAATTGCCTATTAAGTGTTTTCATAAAGATAATATAGATAATATTTTGGGCTATCATAAAATTTAGTTATTAGACCAAAAATTAAAATCACTCGCACTCTGTTTTGATCGTACGTTATCACTAACATCAGAGCTGGTGATGGACATAAAAATGGCAGATTTCAGTGTTAGAGATCTCAACATCATATTTGGATTCGATATGGCATTTCTGAGATATTTGATCACGATTTCGACGACATAATGGTATCAACTATGGAATAAAAGAAATGAAAAATTAGTTGGAATAGAACCCCGAGCCATTACTACATATAAACTTTGATGTCATTCATAAATTATGAAAACTATAAAATATGACTTCATTTAAAAATATTTGTTCTTTAGTATTCTTGAGTGTTATTGTGCATACTTTCCCAAAATAAATGAAAATAAAATATGAACTTATTTGTGTAATTACTAAAAATGTATGTCCCAAATTTAATTATAAGGAATGTATCTTATTTCTTTTTGATTCACCAGGGTATGAATAAAAAAAAACATCTGCAAACTTTTGCAGATATTTTTTTGTCCATACCCCAATGAATTTAAAAGAAATAAGAGACATTCCTTAAATGAGTTTGTGTCAAAACAAATTTGAAATTCAGAGTAGTTAATGTGGCAGTCCTCATAAAAATGTAAAATAAATGTTTATGGGAACTGTTGGTCACAGAAAAATATAAATGTTTTTTTAGAGTATGGTTGCTGTTGAGTGGCCTTAGTCCCCCTAAATTTTGCGATTTAAAAAATATTATTATAATAATTTTTAATTTTTTAAATTATTATTATTTGTTTTAATATTAAAAATTATGAGGATTCTTTAGGGGCCCCCCTAAATGGATTTTCTGGATCCGCTACTGATTACTAATATATATGAAATTATTGGTCACCCTATAAATACTGATCAAAATTAAAATGTTATACATGACATGTTCAACTACTGATATAACAATAATTTTTGAGTGTTATATATATAAATATAAATATTATACTAGGTTCAAAACAGATATTACTTTTTAATTAATTTTGTATGTGGATTTTTATTTTGAGGGCTTTTAGAATCATAGTGATTTGGAATGATACTTTACTGGTTGGGGAGGGAGAAATTTGTCCTGAAATGTTTCATGTACCCTGATTTCCAAATAAGTACTGTATGTAGTGCTATAAAATAACATAGTGTGATAAGTAATGTTATTTAATAAAGTAGCAAGCAAACAACATGAAAACAAAATATGTGTGTGTGTGCGTGCGTGTGTGTATGTATGTATGTATGTATAAATAATTTGTGTGTATGTATGTATGTATGTATGTATAAATAATTTGTGTGTGTGTGTGTGTGTGTATGTATAAATAATTTGTGTTTGTGTGTATTTAAAATAAAAATTAAAAACAATAAATAAATGAAATAAAAAATAATAATATTCCAAAATCTACAAATGTTCAGAAACAATCTACCCTATAAACATTCAGTTTCTGACTTGTAAAATGACCCCAATCTCATACATTTGTGGTTAGAATTAAAACATCTTCATAATGTTTGTAAAAACAATGCATATTTTCAAAGACACAGTGTAGTGTCTTTTCATGTTTTCTTTCAGGACCATGTGTTGATGAAGCTAAACACTGGGGATATTGTGCTCTCATAAAAAAGAGAAAGATGTGTGGAAAACTAACTCCTTTGAAACTCCGACTCTGTCCCTGGAGTTGTGGTCTTTGTAAAGGTACTGCACTGCAGTTTATTGCTATGAAAGTAAAATACCAAACTTTAATGTCAACCATTTAACTGCCTAAACTAAATTATATTGAATTGTTGATAAAAAAAAAAATATTTAAAAAAACATCTTTCCTTATATAGAAATTCTTTTCTATTGAAGCATGCTAAATTCTTCAATAAAAATATTTCATCTGACAATTTAATACTTATTATATCATTTGTATTATATTTACAGGGCCGTCACCCACAACAACTACAACAACAACAACACCAAAACCAACAACACCATGGGAAGGTTAGTAACAGAACATATGATATTGTAACCAATACTTTGTTATGTATAATTTAACTGTCTTGGTATATATTGTTGATTGAAATATAATTAGTTGGGCACAAATCACAAAGTATGTGAACCAACATAAAAACCTTGAATTATACTAGAGTGTATTGTATTCATGTTTTGTATCGTCTATGAATTGAACTGAATTTTTATGGTAGTAGTTCATTGTTCTGTATTATTTTAGAAACTGTATTATACAGATATTGATCATTCATTTATTCATGGGTCCTGTACATGAATGCAAATTTTAATTAAACAAATTGTTTTCATACTCTTGAAAATGTTGGTATTATATAGACAAAATGTTGTGTTTTAACAAAATAATCTTTTAATTGTGTTGTTTTTATAGAAGTGAATGGTTTTATGACAAAGACTTTTTGTTTAAAAAATTAAACATATTCAAATTATTTAAATACTAAACTAACATTTTCAAAATAATGGTTTCTGAATCTGTGGGATTTTTATGTTAACTTTCAGGACCATGTGTTGATGAATCTAAACACTGGGGATATTGCAGCCTCATAAAAAAGAGAAAGATGTGTGGAAAAATAACTCCTTTGAAATTACGACTATGTCCCTGGAGCTGTGGTCTTTGTAAAGGTATTCTGTCATGTTTTATTGTTATGAAAGAACTATATCATATGTTCATTTACAAAGAAATGTTGAACAATGTATTGTTCTGTCACCATTATTAAATGACAAAACACTTGTTTTGTCATCATATTTTCAGTTCTCGAAATAATTATTTGTCCACCTTCTGTCAAAACGTCCTATAATCAAATTGTAATGAATATTAACAAAAATATTTCTATGACAGAATTTAATATACAGTTTAAAAATATATACAACTTAATTTTTATAATGTATGCACTTTATTATTTAATTTATCCCAATTTATGAATATGTATGAATTGCAATAAATTGATTTTAAATAGAAATGTTCGTTTTCAATAAAAGTTCAAAGATGAGTGTCGAACAAAATAACTGACATGGTTGACTTTGCGACATTATGTAAATCAACAATGATAAAAACATACACTTTGTTTGCATTTCGGCCAGGGGCATTTTATTATTTAAAAGCATTTGGCCAAAACATAAACAAAGTGTGTTTTTTGTAATTATGAACTTTGTGACTGTCAAATCTACTGAACTGATAGATTTGTACTGAACAGTGTCCATGATCAGACACTTGTTTCCTGGCCTGATTTTATTTCCCTGAATTTTACTAATTAAAACTGCAAGTATCTTACATTTGTAGGGCCTTCACCAACTACCACTACTACAACAACAACTCCAAAACCAACAACTCCATGGGAAGGTTAGTAACTAATTTATGATATTAATAAAGGCTAATATCTTGATATATGTTGTTTAAAAGCTTGCTCTCAGGAATGCATATTTGTAAATATAAAACATGTAATAATCAGCCACAAAAAGCTTTAATTTATACACTATCAGGGTTCCCGCAGTCATTAAAAATCTGGAAAAGTTTTGAAATTTCAAAAATACTTGTCAAGGACCTTGAAAAGTTTAGAAATTTTTATTAAAACTGAAAAGTCATGGAAAAGTTTTGAAATTTCAGTATCAGCCAAGATGTTTTCGTTGATGCTTATCAGAGTGAGCAACCAATTCTTGTACTGCATTTGTAACCCTCATATGAAAAACATGTTTTTCACCATTGGAAGTCTTTGATTTTTTTTCCTCCTTAAAGAGTATAAACCCTTTCATTTTATGCAGATAGAACATTCCGTTTTTTCCAGATTACAATTTTAGCTCATGGCAGTGTGATACTGTGATACATCTGTACATTTTTACAGATTTGTGTGTGAAAAGATCATTAATTTTTTTTTAATGTCTTGGAAAAGTCATGGGAAAGATTTGAAATGTGATTCTTGGAAGTCTGCGGGAACCCTGACACTTGAAAAGCAGTTTTAATAATGTGTTCATGTTTTGTTGGTATGTGAAATTGAATTTGTTTGGACTAATCCATCATTGTATGATGGTGCATCTTCTTATCTGTGTGATACTATCTTGTAGAGATACTGATTATGATAAATATACTGAACCTTGTATACTCATATTGTGTCTACACTGTTAACATAGTGACTTATTGGTGGATCCTGTTACGAATTGAAGCTTTGTCTAAGAAATATTCAACATAGGGTTTTAAAATTTTAATAAATCATCGAGTGATATCACAAAACATGTTTCATTAAGGTTGTTAAACATTCCAATGTAGTCCTTTCATTTATCTGGGTCAATCGATGTATTGTAATTTTGTAAGCTATTACAGTTAAACATATTCAGGTCTTCTATGGAAACACCTTTTTAAATGAGAAGACACTGTTGAGATTTTGTCTATGATTGTTTTCAGGACCTTGTGTTGATGAAGCTAAACACTGGGGATATTGTGCTGCTATAAAAAAGAGAAAGATGTGTGGAAAAATAACTCCTTTGAAATTAAGACTCTGTCCTTGGAGCTGTGGTCTTTGCAAAGGTATAGTATAATGTTTTGTTGTTATGAAGGAACTAAGTCCATATCAATTTTTCATTTTAATATTTTTTATGTGTTAAAGTTTCAAATAAACCATAATGTCGATATTAGAGATCATTGATAGTGACAGACATTTTCTTGTTTGTACAAAATGTACAAATTGTCAAATCTGCCTCCGCCCTAAATTTATAAAATATCAATGTTTCCAAGATTTCAATCAATATTTTAATGATTAAGTTTTAAATTTCTATACTGACCTTGACCCTTTCCTCAGTTATTAATCTGACCAGATTTACACAGACTATAACTGTTCCTAAAAAGTGTCTGATATGATGCCCTACAAATTGGTTTCGTTAATGACTTGTTTAGTAACGTTGACAGAACTCCATCTAATGTTTTCCTACACAAGAACTCGTTACAGTGACATTGCGTTAAAAAAATGGTAATAAAGGTAAAATTTATACTAACTGTTTATTACATATATTATTATTAATTCTTTTCTTTTTTTTTTGAGTATTATTAGATATTTATTGTCCAAGAGAAATGATATACTAGTATTTTATACTGGTATTTTAACTTTTTTTTGTGTTTTTTTTTGAGTAAATATGTTATTTTGATCAGTTTAATAGATAAAAAAATTAAATTTTCAACATTTACAGGGCCTTCACCTACCACTACAACAACACCAAAACCAACAACACCGTGGGAAGGTTAGTAACCTAAATGATTTTATACATTAATTTGGTAATCTTGTTGTGCATTGTATGAATATATATGTGATCTATCATACTGAATTGAGTCTAAAGTATATTTTAATGTTTACTGAGAGAACATGGTATTCATTCATATACCTGTTTAATCTGATACAATAATACACTTGAAAGAAATATTACTAAACAATGTATTAGAATATTTTGTATGAATAGTAATGTCTCTTTTTGCATATTATCACGCTTTACCAAATACCAATTTAGAAACAGCAAAAACAAACAAAATAATTTGTATGAAGTGTTCTTCTGAAAATGGTGACTGTTCTAGGTCTTATGTTAAGTAAGGAAATATTTCAAAACTTATAACTGCACATTTCTCAAAATATATTCTCTTGAATTTCTCATAACTATTTTCTCATACTTAACTTGGTATATAAATTATCAGTTGTTCAAGATATGTTATTTTGTTTTCAAATAAAAATAGATATATTATGTGTAATTCCAATCCAGATTTACCAACTTGAGACTGATTGAATACAATAAGACACTTATTGACTGACTAAAAATGTGTGCTAAGTGACCTGTCATAAAATTAAAAAAAAAAATTACCATCTTTTTTATTTTTTATCTTTGAACGGAAATATGAATAATACTGAAAATTATTTCTGATACCAGCTCATCTGTTAACTTTAAAAAAAAAAGTATTTCGCCTAGAGTTCTAACTGGATTGTTTTGAAACTTGTTACATTGAATCTCAGGGACAATCTGCTCAAACTATTAAAGTGATATTTTCATATTTTTCAGTTTAAATTTCTATTAATTTGGAACAATTTATTTTATTTTGATGCATCTCCTGCTTGAGTTTTGTTTGAATCATTCATAAATTTGGCATATGGCTTTTTTGTGGCAGTTCCCACATACTAATTTTAAGTATAAATTTGACCTTAATATTTAAAAGTTTCTCCTGGAGATTTGAATTGATTATTCTAAAGCTTTATATGATATGTCCCTGTGACAGTTGCAACATATTAATAAAGAGGTATTTTCAAATTAAAACATAACAATAAAAGTATTTGAATATTTTAATTTTTGAAGATTCATTAAGACTAATTAAACAGTTGAGATATCTTGGCTGAGAGGCAACTTGTTTATGAAAACATTAGCATGTCCATTTAAACCTCACACTATACTGCCACGTCTCTGTTTCTTTTAGGACCATGTGTTGATGAATCTAAACATTGGGCATTTTGTGCTACCATAAAAAAGAGAGGGATGTGTGAGAAGATAACTCCTCAAAAAAAAAGACTGTGTGCCTGGAGCTGTGGTCTATGCACAGGTAAAATATATAGTTATTATACTTTATCAGTCATCCATAAAACACTGATATTTGCAATAAGAAAACCTGTTTAACAAATGTGTTGTTTAATCATCATATGTGAAGTTGCACCAGAAATTACATACAAGTACACATAAACACATCTATGCACACATGCATGTACAAACACACACACACACACACACACACACACACACACACACACACACACACACTCTCTCTCACACACACAATATTAATCTGATAATTAAATACGTAATTTATACATGCATTGTGTTAATTACAAAGAGAAGTATCTTGTTTTCACAGGGCCTTCACCAACTACCACTACTACTACAACAACACCAAAACCAACAACTCCGTGGGAAGGTATGTAACTAAATTGACAATATTAACGTGTCTAATAGTTTACTCTGTATGTTGATGACTATTGGCAGGAGGCCTTTACACATTAGTATTTTTAAAATAAATCATGTGATCAGCATCCTAAGTTGTTTTTTTGTTTAACTACACCACTAGAGCACATTGTTTTATTAATCATAGGTTATTGAATGTCAAACATTTGGTTGTTTTGACACATAGTCAAGTGTGAGCCAGTCTCAATTGGGTTTTAAACCACTGTCATCAGCTTGAGAGTCTGATATCCTTCTACTAGACTACTGAGGCTTACCCAGCATCCTAAAAAGCTTTAAAGTACACATAAATTCAGAAAACAAAATATTTTCCACACCTGAATTAAGATATTTCAAGATTGTTATTTATGAGTTGAGGGATATGACTGCTTAATACCCAATGAACCTTTTCTTCTTCAAACTGATAAATCTTTTCTGTATTTATGTTCAGGACCATGTGTAGATGAAGCTAAACATTGGGGATTCTGTGCTTCCATTAAAAGTAAAGGAATGTGTGACACGATAAGTCTTCATAGTAAACGATTGTGTCCCTGGAGCTGTGGCCTTTGCACAGGTAAATGTGTTGTAATAGTTAAACAGTAACTATCTAACTTCCATAGAACAGTGGAAGCTACCACTCAGAAATAGCCATTTTACTGCATTCTAGTTTTAGGATCAGTTATCAACTGGTTGCATAAGATTTAACTGTACAGATTATTATACCAGGGTTCCCGCAGTCATTAGAAAAGTGGAAAAGTTTAGAAATTTGCTAAATATTTGTCAGTGGCCTTGAAAAGTTTAGAAATTTGGATTAAAACTGAAAAGTCATGGAAAAGTTTTGAAATTTGGATTAAAACTGAAAAGTCATGGAAAAGTTTTGAAATTTGGATTAAGTCTGAAAAGTCTTGGAAAAGTTTGGAATTTCTGCATCAGTAGAGATGTTTTTGATTATGCTTATCAGAGTTCGAGTGATCACCTCATGTTATTCATTAAGTCCCTGTTTTTCACCATTGAAAGTCTTTGATTTTCTCCTATCTAAAGAGTATAAACCCTTTCTTTTTATGCAGGTAGAACATTCATTTTTTCAAGATTTCAATTTTAGCTCATGACAGTGTAATACATCCGTACATTTTTACAGATTTGTGTGCAAAAAGGTCATTAAATTTTCGAAAAGTCATGGAAAAGTGTTGAAATTTGTTTCTCGGAAGCCTGCCGGAACCATATAACAAATGTTATATATTATTTCCATGTCTGCCGGAACCGGTTATACACTTATATTTTGGTTTTTATGATTCTCTATGTCTGAAGCAAGCTTTCCAAGTCGCTGGATAGAAGACAAACAAAAATAGTAATTTGTTTCTTGGAAGTCTGCCGGAACCGGTTATACACTTATATTTTAGTTTTTATGATTCTCTATGTCTGAAGCAAGCTTTCCAAGTCGCTGGATAGAATACAAACAAAAATAAAAATTTGTTATTAGTTGTTTTGACTTGAAAAATCATAGACTGGTTTAAATTCTAGACTGAGTTACATGCAGTGTGGCTTATAGAGCTGACATTTAAAAAAATTATATAGGCCTTTTGTTATATGTTATAAAGTATTTAACAATATATACATTCCCAAGATTTTCTTTTTTTATTTGGTTGTACAAATATTATTTCTAAAATGGTTGGTAGAAGAAACATGTAATATAATACATAATATATTTTGATGTGTTTATTTAAAATGAAATCATTGTATTATATTTACAGGGCCTTCACCAACTACCACTACAACAACAACAACACCAAAACCAACAACTCCATGGGAAGGTTGGTATCTAAACAGATGATGTTAATATTGGCATATAAAACTGTGTTGATAGGCAAGAATAAAAGGTTGTAATTAACTATAGTAAAGTATAAATGTTGAAAAACTATTATATACATAATGAAAAAAGTTAAGCACACCCCAAACATTTCACAGTAACTAATGAACAAACAGATGGCATGACATTACTGACAAAAGGAGCTCAACTATACAAAAGCCATTTAGTAAAGCAACCACCTAGCAGTAAAGAAACACGACAATGGTCAGTCATGATTAGAATTTAATAACAATTGTGACATTTTATTGCATGTACTGTTTTACCCCCAACCAATACCCCAGTTAAGTATGGAGCCTCGGTATTTAAAAAAAAAAGAGTTGATATGGATGTTTCATTGTGAAAATGTCATCTTAAGTCTCTACTTTAAGTGTGTTCTGAAAATGATCAATAGTGAATGAAACCACAATAGGATGACACACACCACCCTACGTCTCATCCATCCAGTCATACGTCGGATCTGTTTGTGGGTCAACAACCTCCACTCTGGAGCATATTTGGGAAATTTTGGGGTGTCAAATACAAGTACTGGAACCTCCAGTACAGAATTTATGTTATTGGAGGCAGCATTGCATCAGGAGTGGTTGTTGTTCACCCTGTCAACTGACATATATCATTGATCCTAATACAAGTGTGGAACACGGTATGCTAACCTTGCAGGGGCTGGAGGTTGTTTAACAACCATACAATCAGTCAATCAATCAATCAATCAATCTGTATGCTCACCTTTTCATGACAGATGATATCACACCTGTTTTGACAGATATTTATTACAGGATCATACCTTATGTTTGTCAGAGTTTCTCTTAGAATTGGTTTTGTACAAAGATCAAATTTTTCACTGCTCTTAAAATTAAAACTCCCATCTTTTTTAAAATGTATATACTTAAATTTTTATGGTATATAATCAGACACTGTACTGCTTTTTCAATATTTGCTGTCAGGACCATGTGTAGATGAAGCTAAGCATCATGTATTCTGTGCTGCTATGAGAAAGAAAGGAATGTGTATGCAGATAAGTGACTTAAACCGACGACGTTGTCCCTGGAGTTGTGGTCTCTGCACAGGTATAGTGATTTATTAGGCATTGTTCACACTTATTATTATTTTCCTATTCATCCACAGTTTATGCTCAGGGGAAGGGATGGTCATGGCTAACATATAAATGTAAATTAAATATTAAAATGTAGGTTGAACTACATTTGGAGTGGGAGTTAAGGAGGTCAGAGTGGTCCCAAATTGAGTACAAATAGGAAAATTTGGATAATAGTGAATGATCCCTTATGTAATTCAAACTTTGATAGATTATTGATATCTGCTACATAAAATAAGCCATTTTCAATGTTATTGTTTTACTTCTATTATTACATAAAGAATTAAATTAATTTACATACAGCCAGGGCCGGGCAGAACTGGCAATGGGCCTGGGCCAAATGTGTAATATAGGCCGAATTTCAAACTGCTATTTAAGTATTTTTGTAAACAGTGCTAAATGTATATGATATATGTATCGGTATATACATGAACATGTAGTGCATATGATATACTTAGGATCCCCCTGACTGTTTGCAATATCAATATTCTTTACCAAAGTCCCAAGAGTCGATTTTTGCCTATATACCCCAACATCATCGGCCCTGCCAATTGGCCCACCTGCCCCCACCCACCCTGTTCTGGCTTGTATATAACTGATTTATGAGAAAGGGTGTCATGTGTTTTGGTTGGAATTTACAGGATTTTCTGTATCACTGTATAATTTTAAG
Source organism: Symmetromphalus regularis (assembly GCA_032355785.1). Taxonomy (NCBI): domain Eukaryota; kingdom Metazoa; phylum Mollusca; class Gastropoda; order Neomphalida; family Neomphalidae; genus Symmetromphalus; species Symmetromphalus regularis. The sequence continues at coordinate 3,789 of JAULBS010081154.1, read as the reverse complement.
AAATAAAAAATTAGATTTCAAAGAAATATTATTTTGACCAGTTGTGTTTATTAAAAATTAAATTATTTGACATTCACAGGACCTTCTCCCACTACTCCAACAACAACACCGAAACCAACAACACAATGGGAAGGTTAGTAACCTTTTGAAGAGTATCGATGTGGCTAATACGTTGGTGTATAATGTTAAAGAAATATAATAACAGTATTTGTCAACGAAGTATTTTATAATGTATAGATTATAAAACAACTCAATCTTTTATTTATCTTTTCCAAACAACCCTATATTTGATGACTGAATAGACATGCAAAGTGGTATAAATTTTACACATATAAAATCATAAGTACAAATTTCTCATTTTGTTTTCTTACTTTGCCCAAATTTCCCCTAGTTTTTCCCAAATTTGGGAGGGCAGTTGAGCCCCCTGCCCCTTGGGTTGTACGCCTATGTTCAGGACCATGTGTAGATGAAGCTAAATTTTGTCTTGTATGATTATAATATTTTTGACTGCTGTTAAAATTAAGACTCCCATCTGTTTTTAAATGTAAATATTTGAATTTTTATAGTATATAATCACAAACTGTACTGCCTTTTCAATATTTACCGTCAGGACCATGTGTAGATGAAGCTAAGCATCGTGTATTTTGTTCTGCTATCAGAAAGAAAGGAATGTGTATGCAGATAAGTGACTTAAACCGACGACGTTGTCCCTGGAGCTGTGGTCTCTGCACAGGTATAAAATGTTATAAAAGAACTGCATGTATGTATATTCTTAAAATAAGACATTCAAAACAATTTTTTTATTTTTTTTATTTCATTTTAATTAATGTAACTAAATTAATTTGTATGACTAATTATGTTAGGACTAAGTAGTAGTGTTCTTTGCTTTATATAAAAAAGGTCTTGTTTGATAAATAAACTTTTTGTCATTTTGTATGATCATAGTTTTGACAGTGTTTTGTGAATGCATTCCTAATGGTCCTGTCACACTGTAGCATATGAGAGAAATGTATGAGTTGCGTATGAAAATTCATAAAATAATTTTCATACACACACAAAGCCCTTGAAAATGCAGAAATGTGCATATATGTGAGACATACATTAGAAGTACATTAACCATGCGCTATCAATATGGTACACCATGGCAGCATATGTCTGCATACGACCAGCGTACTTGACCTAGGAGTCACGTACCTCTAGAGTACCTCTAGCATATTCAGCATCAGCCTAACATATGCTTAGTGTATAAACCATTTGTCGGAGAATGGACAACATTTTTAAACATGTTTAAAAATATTTGTCTAACTCGACCCCCACCCACCCTGTTCTGGCTTGTATATAACTGATTTATGAGAAAGGGTGTCATGTGTTTTGGTTGGAATTTACAGGATTTTCTGTATCACTGTATAATTTTAAGAAATAAAAAATTAGATTTCAAAGAAATATTATTTTGACCAGTTGTGTTTATTAAAAATTAAATTATTTGACATTCACAGGACCTTCTCCCACTACTCCAACAACAACACCGAAACCAACAACACAATGGGAAGGTTAGTAACCTTTTGAAGAGTATCGATGTGGCTAATACGTTGGTGTATAATGTTAAAGAAATATAATAACAGTATTTGTCAACTAAGTATTTTATAATGTATAGATATAAAACAACTCAATCTTTTATTCATCTTTTCCAAACAACCCTCTATTTGATGACTGAATAGACATGCAAAGTGGTATAAATATTTGTTCATGTATATGTCTGTGGTATCGCTTGCACCTGATCTAGTTTATTTTCAGGACCATGGGTGTATGGGGACTCTTTGGTTAAGGAGGTAGAGGTGTTGTTTTGCCCAAAGTTTTACACATATAAAATCATAAGTACAAATTTCTCATTTTGTCTTCTTGCTTTGCCCAAATTTGGGAGGGCAGTTGACCTCCCCCCTGCCCCTTGGGTTGTACGCCTATGTTCAGGACCATGTGTAGATGAAGCTAAATTTTGTCTTGTATGATGATAATACTTTTGACTGCTCTTAAAATTAAGTCTCCCATCTTTTTTTAAATGTAAATATTTGAATTTTTATGGTATATAATCACAGACTGTACTGCCTTTTTAATATTTACTGTCAGGACCGTGTGTAGATGAAGCTAAGCATCGTGTATTTTGTACTGCTATCAGAAAGAAAGGAAGGTGCATGCAGATTAGTGATTTAAACCGACGACGTTGTCCTTGGAGCTGTGGTCTTTGCACAGGTATAAAATGTTATAAAAGAACTGCATGTATCGATATTCTTAAAATAAGACATTCAACATTTTAAAAATATTTTGTTACCTAATTTTAATTAATTTAACTAAATTAATTTGTGTGACTAATTATATTAGGACTGAGTGGTAGTGTTCTTTGCTTTATCTAAAAAAGGTCTTGTTTGATAAATAATCTTTTTTATATCCGATACTCTAAATAAAGCTAGTTACGTGACCTTAAATTAGCATTTTCACAATGGAATAATCCAATTAAGGGCATTAAACATTTATGTATTTGTAATTAGAAGGAATCTATGCTATATATATGTCACTTTTTGTCATTTTGTATGATCATAGTTTTGACAGTGTTTTGTGAATGCATTTCTAATGGTCCTGTCACACTAGCGTATGAGAGAAATGTATGAGTTGCATTTGAAAATTCATAAAAATAATTTTCATACACACAAGAAGCCCTTGAAAATGCAGAATTGTGCAGGTACATCAGACATACGTTAGAAGTACGTTACTCATGCGCTATCAATACACTAGTTATATGGTACACCTTCATGGCAGCATATATCTGCATACGACCAGTGTACTCGACCTAGGAGTAACGTACCTCTAGCGTATTCAGCATCTGCCTAACGTATGCTTAGTGTATAAACCATTTGTCGGAGAATGGACAAAATTTTTAAAACATTTTAAAAAAGAATTGTCTACCTCGCCATATGCCACTGTATGCCAGCGTGCTTCAAACATAACCAACCTATGCCTAACGTACCCATAGCATATGTCAGTGTATACCAGCGCATGAGTGATATTTTTCATATGCTGACATATGCTAGTACGATTACGCTAATGTGTGACTGGGCCATAAAGGTTCTGTCACATTATCACTATGACCATTTTGTTTTAAATCTGATGAACATGAAGATTCAAAAAGAAAAAAAAAATCTTGAACAGAATTTAAAGCTGATTTGCAAATTGAAGAGTAAAAATAAAGTATGGTAGAAAACATTCCATATGTAGAAAATATATTGATATTTGTAACAATGCAAGTCTTGTGTTTGCAGGACCTTCTCCAACTACTCCCACAACAACACCAATGCCATCTACACCATGGCAAGGTTGGTACCTCAAAAGAGGATTTTTTAGTTTTTCATCACAATATGTTAAATTGAAGTTTTATGTATCAATGATCATGTAAAAACATGCATATAATGTGTAAAACATATCATAATTGAATTTTAGTTATAATATTGGTTTTTATAATGTGTGAGATTTATCAACAAACAGTTGATTTGGTTGACAAGTAATTTGGTGATCACATGAATAACCACGGGGGCATTGGAGCAATATTTATCTCCAAGACAATTAATGAAACCATTTGTTATATTATGAAAGTCTCTTTCAGATCATGTATAGGTTTTATGCTTTATCTTTTGTATTTTCAGTTTGCTAAATATGCCTTTCCTTATTCTTAAATAAAATTTAGTGGAATATTATTTTTATAATTAACTGTATGGTCACTCCCAATAGCCAATGTTTACT
>JAULBS010081143.1:0-19123 GCA_032355785.1 Symmetromphalus regularis | reverse complement strand
CTACAGGGAGATAAGGTTATTTGTCAACCGGCAAACAACCAATGGGATTAAAGAATTTTACATGGAGGCGAGATAAAGTTTAATATACACGTATAGTGTAAATCAATTCTTTATTTTTATTGTCATTTTTCTCACCATAACCCTAATAGCTTATTTTATGTTTTGTGTTGTCATTAAACAAATTATCTATGTATGTTCTTCAAACTATGGAGGAAGATTTATTTGTAATAAAATTAAAATCATCAATAAACACTACCAGGCATTAAATTTCACATCAGAGCATTTCACATCATACACCCTGGGGTTGAACAATTATTTTTCAATTGCCCATCCAAACTACACAAAGCAAATACACTAAAATATATTTCACGTAAGAAATGTTGTCTTTGTAAATTTAATAACTTGAAAGTTTACATGCCCACAGGCAAGTCAGATCTTGCAGATCATTTGCCCGACTGTCAAATTCTACTTGCCCTGGCCATCGGGCAATAGTATTTTTCAACCCGTGGCACCATAAATAATGCTTCTGTTTGTAGTTGTGTACTCCAGACCTCTTTTCAAGGCCACCTAATATTGTGCTTCTCTCAAAATTTAATTCTAGGGGATGACAAACACCTGAAAATCAAGCATCAAAATTATACAAATTATTTAATGTTGATTTGATATTATTCCTGGCAGGAAAATTTACAAGGATGGACCAGGATCTGTTTTAGACTAGAGGGAAACACTACAGATTCAAAGAGAGTACACGTACCTTTTTGAAACACTCTGTATATCCTTTATGAAAATTAACAATATTTTGTATCCTCCACCCTTTATTTTTTTTTAAATTTCTATATCATTTCACACACACTTTTTACATATTTACTATATCTGCCTAGTACATGTATATGAAGATTTGTTGATATTTAATTATTCGTCAAAATATATTTTTTGATTTTGTTTTTTAAGGTAATTTCATCCAGATTGGAAGATGATGCTGAGTGTATCCCAAGAATTGAACGATCCTCAACATAGTTATGTGCAAAGATCTAACCACAAAATATGACAATTTTGATATTTGTGGTCAATATACATCATCATGATCATGTGAAAAAGTATGAAGGAATAAATGTTATGAAACATTGTGTTATAATTCAAATATAGTTAAAACGTCTTATCAGCCAGTACTGATGTTTTCCTTTACTGGTATTTTATGCTTATTCTTCATAGTTAAAAGTTGAAAGAATGTTTTCTCAAAGCTTGGTAAATCCATGTGATGTCAGATTGAGAAAAACAATGAACATTCTACAATTCCCAGTGAGTGCATACCACACTAGGTACCAAAATGCAGATACCTATTACATTTACAATGTTCTACAATTTCTAGTGCAATTATAAGACACAAGGTATTACAATGTTCTACAATTCCAATGTGTGCATAACACTAGGTAACAAAATGCAGGTACACATTACAATGTTATACAATTCCAGTGTGTGCATAACACTAGGTAACAAAATACAGGTACATATTACAATGTTTTACAATTTCTAGTATAAGACACTAGGTATTACAATGTTCTACAATTCCAATGTGTACATAACACTAGGTAACAAAATGCAGGTACATATTACAATGTTCTACAATTCCCAGTGCCTGCATAAGATACCAGGTAATAAATAGAGATTATTAAACAAAGATAAAACAACTATTCAGTGCCCTCAAAAGTACCAGGTCACTGGCAGTAAATCGCTGTCGTAGCTTTTTCTGTCGCCTACTCTTGTTTTATGCATGCCAAGATCGCTGGCTAACATCACTGTTGTACCCTGTAACTTCTCAAATTAATGAAGGCCCTGTGTATTCTCGTTTAATTTATACATGGTTTCTCAGCATGATTTTGAGATCACAAATAATATCTTTCAGAGTATTGTTTTGTTGTTTTTGCAATAAGAGAATGGTAATTTCTTAAGGCAGTATATTGCTCCCAAGAACAAATTATGATACAAAACAAAATAGAGAAAAATAAAACAGCTTTTATTACAATAAATGGATTTTTAAAGTGTACATGTTGATTTAATTACAAAAATTGAAATATGCATTAAGGCCAAGTAAAATATAAAATAAGATTAGTGTCATCATCAATACTCTTAATTTATTATTTCATAAATATTGCCATAAAAATGTAATTGTTTTTGTTACATACTGTGTAAGAACAATTCTTAACCATGTATTCAGTAGAATTACCCTATACATGTAGATAAGATACTTTAGTCAGTGGTTGTGTCATAGTATAATGATTATATAATAATAAAGTAAAGTTTGTTTTATATAACAATGCCTCTAAAGCATACTGGTTTTTATCTTATCAGCTATTGGATGTAACTCATATGGTCATTCTGACACATTTAATCAGAGGAAACCTGATGCTGCCATATAGGCTAGTAGCCTCCTACTCTTTCTGATAAGCAGCAAGGGATCTTTTATATGCACCATCTCACAGACACAACAGCATATACCACGGCCTTTGATGAAACAGTTGTGGATCATTGGTTGGAATACAAATGGGTCCACTGAGAAGGATCGATCCTATGACTGACTACTTCACAGGCAGACACTCTACCATTTGAGCTACATCCCACCCCAATTATATAATAATGAGTCCAATCCTTACACACATTTAGTTGCTCGATAACTCCCAAGTCCATATACCTATTTAATGTCACGTCAAGCCATATTTATTTTTTATTTATTTTATTTTTTTCATCGACAGCTGATACTCATTTTGGTATAAATGTAATAAGTCCAAATAAATTTTAAGTTAATTTTTTTATCCCATCTTTCAAATTGAGAATTAGCTATAAAAATCTATTCTAAAAAAACAACCTAAAACATGGCCTTGCTTAAAATGAAGAGTAGCAAATATCACAGACTACAGTAATAGATAATAAAAAGTATAATGAGGTAATTATATAATGGTACTAATATAACAAGTGCCGTTTAGACAACTATTTGTGACCCATTCTGGCTGAAGTAAGCACTGTGAAAATTTAAGAAATAGATATCTATACATATCCAGAAAGTAAGAAATTATTAGCTTTATAAATTATTCTGTGTATTAAGGGTATTACGGATATATTTAAGGCACAAAGCAGTAAAATCTTAAACAGAAAATAGGCTTCAAAGTTTGACAAACCAGTGCTGTGTGTGACATGGCTTTTTTACATAATTGCTTGTTAAGAAATCCTTTCTAGTGAATTTGTCATAAGACCTACCCTGGATTAACCAACAAGCATAATAAGCACATGCTTAGAGCACCAAGAGGAAAAGGTCACACCACAGAAAGTGAAAAAAAGGGCATCATTATAAAAACATTTACCGTGGCTAAAAAAAGGTGTGAAAAGGTGCACCAAGGTTGGACTGTGCTTAGGACATCAGTCCTACTTAATCTGGCCCTGTATAAGACATATTTGGTAACTGTAAAAACACTACTGTGTCCATTGGCGTAGCTTGCTTCTTTTTTCTAGTGAGGCAATGCTAGTTATTTCTCATATTTTAATCAACTTTTATAATATTAATTATAAAAAAAAAATTCTGCAAAAACTAGTGAGGCAGTTGCCTCAATGGAAGCTACGCCACTGAGGTCCAGTTCAAAACATTGTTAAGCTAACCATGGGTAAGATAAATATTTCTCTTTAAAATATCTTCATGTAAAGTTCAAATATACTTCTGATTTGATTATTTATGAATACTTTAGGCTAGAATAAACTAAGTTTCAACATATCTCTTCAATTACTATTTACAATGATTTATAATTTGGTTTTGAAATAGTCAGCTAACCCATGGTTAGCTTAACCTTGCTTTGAACAATTGGACCCTGGAGTTTAATTGATGAGTTCAAGTTCATATTTTAGTTAACTGGCCTTGAAATTAAGAAACATTTTGACAGCACTTAAGTACCATCGTTAAATGTTTTTCTATGGCACTGTAACAGCAATTTTCATAAAAACAGACTGTCTACTTAATATATTTATAGTTATGCAACAGCAGCTCAAAACTTACAAATCAATTATACGCCAGCTTTCACAGCTGCATTACTGACTGCAACAACAATTTCAAGGGTTTGTAAAAGAAGAAGTTTTGACAGAATGACACCATATATACATTTCACTGTTGTGAAACCGTACACATGGTGACAAGCTTTTGTCAGAGTAGGTTACATTGGCACATTTACCTGTCTGGATAAACCAGTTTTTACTTTCAATAACAATCTTATTTTGATGTGTATAAAAAAGAATATATTTTACAACATTTGGCACTTTTAAACAATTTTATGTAATTCAGTGACATATTTTGTGATAAAATACCAGTATATAATACACAGTAAAAAAAACAAAAAACATTCTGCAATCAAGTTCTCGTATATTTTACGTTTATGAGGACTGCCTCTTGGTATTTTGAATGTCAGATTTATTTTAGAAGACAAACATGCACACAGTAAAGCAGAAGAAGAATTATGAAAAGTTTATAAACACAGTATCATGTAATAGATCATGTATTTCTTTTTGTGGTATTGATGACTATGTTTACTGTTGTGCAAATAGCTATGTATATTGTGCTAGCATGCCATCATCTTGTTCCGAAATGACCATTTTTGTGACCTTTCGTCCAAACCATGGTGGAAGTCTTCATGAAAACAAAAAGAAAAATTTGAAACATCTGGATAGCAAAACATATTAATTTATTTAGTGATCCAATTGTAAGACACTGGATATAATGGTTCAAAACCTGTCGGAGGCTGGCTCATACTTTCATTACGTATGAAAATGTTTGACATCCAACAGCCTGTAATTAATAGTGGTGTTAAAAAAAAAATATTAATTTAAGTGTGTGGTTTATTACTAAAACATGTAAAATTTTATATCACTAAAATGTTCAATATGTTAAACACTTCTATGAATATGGCTTCATGTATATATTTCTTTGAACATTTTGAGCGTAACTTGCATTCTATCTAATCAACATGATAAAATCAATAAGAATATACATATATATCACAATAATAATAATAAATAAGACTATAAAAATATACTGTTGTCTATAATGACAAACATCATCTACAATTCATAAAAAATAATGTTCTAGTATCATCTTTTGATATTAAAATTACATGGTTACATCTTGTTTGTAAAACCCTATTAAGTTAGAAATTTGTAATGCTAGGGGACTGTCATAAGTATCTACACTATTCAAGTAAACATGATACTTTAAAGTAAATAGTAATTATGATGATCTGTACAAATAAACATGATATAACTTATTTTTGTTCTTATAGGCCAATCTCCAAAAGCTTTTATCTTTTATTATGTAAACACATAAATAGATGTATTATTATTAATTTGATTTAAATACATGTAGTTTTATTAACTTATTATTTGTGAAACAAAGCTCAATTTCCTTAAGTAAGACAATAGGCAAATGTCACACAATTAAGGTATGTAAAAAATTTGGATAGAATCATGCCAACAATGCTTATAACCATCTAAATTCTATTAAGAAACGGGTTCCTGCCAAATTCTCATTTTAGGCTTAGGGTATCCATTTTGAATTTCAGGCTGCTCATCATATATTGTGTATATTTGCTTATATCTCAGCTTCTACATATGATAGTTCTAACATGATTTTAGATGCTAAACTAACATTTTTTTTAAAAGTTACTGATTCTAAAAATAGTTTCACGAGAAAAGAAATTTCTCTCACAATGATCCTATAAATATTTCTGTTCATAGCAGTGTACACACTTATCCATAGCAATAATTTTGATTTATATGGCACATTGAAACATAACATGTATGAAGTGGTAAATACTGTCGACAGCATTAAACATGATCTATATAGTAGCAGAAATCAGATAAATAATGTCCATAGCAATAAATGTGATCTATATGGCAACATATATCATGTACATAGTAGTAAATGTCCATAGTGATAAATAAGATTCAAATGGCAACATATATCACGTATGTAGTGGTAAATATCACGGATGCTCCACAGCACATGTGAAACATATTTTTATACAATGGGGTAAATGGTTAATACAATTGCACTGAAGTCCAACAAGATGTCAACATCCTCACAAAATGGCAGACCCAGAATCTGGATTAATGTCTGGGACATGCTAGTCTTTTGATTGGTTATGCTTTTATTGCAAACTATGTCAATTATTTAATGTATTCTTCATCTGTAAAAGACACAATTGACTGAGCAAAAATATCTTAACAGAAACTGTGATGAAGTCTGTGACTGAAATTTCAGTTCATTCTGGCCATATCCAAGTATGGTCAACAGTTCCACTAGATTTGTTTATGTATGTATCAATACCCCAGTTTTGTTTTGGGTTAGATATTTACTTAACTTGTTGCCTGACAGGAACCCTGATGTTATTTGGATCTTGGACATTGTTTACAAATGTTCAGTTATGGATAAGTTGTTAAGAACAAAATGTTGCAATCATACTTGCTAATTCTTCACATTATTTCACCTTTTGGAAAATAATTTTTTATTATTTATTTATTAATTTTTTGTCAAGAATATGATGTTGCAATCCTGTCTGCCAGTTCTTTCCGTTTTTTCACATCTTCTTTGAAATTCTTGACTAGTTGTGGAAAATCTGCATCCCATTGTGCAATGCAACCATCGTGTGAATCTGGGGATAAAAATAAAAAGATTAATCATAGAAAGATTACATAAATTAATTTTTACCTATTTAATGGTTTTATAACCTTTTTTTGCCCAATCAATTTTTTCCCCCAATTTTGAGTTTTTATTGATTCATTGTTTACCCAATTTTGATTTGTTTTTTTTTGTCTTCTAATTGTTTTTTAGAAAAAGATAATATTTGGAGCAAGGTTAACCACCCAGTGGCATTGGAACGAAATTCATATTGGGGGGCTGCTAATACTAAGAAGCAACTGACTTTACCAAAAAACAAGAATAACATTTAAAAAATTAATTATTGGGGGGTGGGGGATGCTGCAGCCCCCCCAGCCCCCTTGGCTCCAACTCCCATCCACCAGATGTAAATATGAAAAATTTAACCATAAGCCTGAAACTTTTAAATGCTAAATTGTTTCCTTTCACCTTTATCATGATGAGGTCCACTTCTGAATCCCAGACCACCACTCAGAACAACTGAAGTAGAAGGACGACCTGTGGAAAAACAAATGATTAGTCAGACCTGATTACATCATTTGCACCATCAGGTGTGGATGGTTCTTAAAATTAATCCGTATCCACGATTGTTTGATTATCTCCATCAGTAAACCCTCTAGTCCACAAATAGTGTCCAAAAGGTTTGTGCTTTCCTATCTGTGGAAAAGTAAAAAGAAACAAGCAGAAACACGGATATGTGTAATAACAAAGATTTATTTCACAGGTACATAATAAACAATGGTACCTAATGATTTGATGAACATCAAACCACGGACACTTGAGGTGTGACGAGATGCTATAATCACTGGACTGAGAGTTGCTGATTCCAGTATAACCATGTGACCCCCACCAGTTCCTATCCACAATGTTCTGTTCTCATGTAACAAAATTGCTGTGATTCTCGCTTCATTCTTGCCAATCCTATTAAAATATTGTAAAAGAAAAAAAATGAAATAATACTTAAGGTTCCATTTTGTTATAAATTATTGTTTTTTAATAGTTTTGTAGTACACAAAAATTAGGTACCAATGACTACTATAAACCATGGGTTTTTGTTCCAATTCTGATACAAAACATTGCATTTTAAAACAAACGTGAAAGATGTTAGTCTCAAATCAAATTTATGTGATAAAATATACCATATTACAGTTTATGTTTCTTTTTTTATTATTACTTAGTTTTGACAGATTATTTTTCTTTTAAAACCATTGCAACATCTTTCTTTATTCTTTAGTTATGCAATACTGAACGTAACAAACAATCGAAAAGTAATTTTTATTTTATTTAACGTTCATGATTTGTAGGTTTGGCAGATGCTTAAACCACGTAATAAAAAAATAAAAGGTTAAATGTTATAGCTTTGTTTCTGCTTACTGGAACATCTCTGCGATACTACATTCATCTTGTTTGCGTTCTTTTTTGGTGTCCCACTTCTGCAACACAGGTGATCGTAAGTGAGACACAAACACATGGCGACCATATGCCATTGTACAGATTGGCATTCCAATTTGGACATCACTGCCAAAATAAAAAAATATGCTTTTGTAGTGTATTTAGACTGAAAGTTCAGTACGATTCATTTATGGTCAGTAATGATGTTTTGTAAAACCAGCAATATGAGCATGTGCAGTTGACACATAAAAATACTGCTACCAGGCATGTTGGATTTTGCCATTTGTTGTAACTTAATTTGAAATTTTGTAACAAACCCAACAGATGGGAATGAGTTAGGGGAGTATAAAAATTATTAGTTTCTGTAGAAGAAGGAAAACACTGACACTTGTGAATGACTATATTAATGACACCCTTTAAAAAAATTACTGTGACAAGTAATATCACTAGTGTATGAAATGGAGGCCCAAGGGGTCACATGCCACCCCACCCCCACACTTTTTAGATATTTCGTACATATTCATTAATTTTTCTGATTTGTGATTCACTATACTTCGTAATTTAATACATTTTTATGTTGCAGAATAATACAATATTTGTGAATTTTCAGGAGGAAGAACTTGAAAGAAAATTATTATTAATTATAATTTTTTAGCAAGATATTGGGAGAATATTTAAATTTTTGGTGTCAATTTTCTTTATAGATGTTTTTAATAATTACCCATTGTCAAATGTGTCGAATGATTTCTCAATAGCAAGACCATGTTTTGTGTTCATCACAAAGATTCGGCTGCCACACGATGCAAGAACTTTATTCTGTGCCTGTACTAGACACTTTATAGGTTCACAGTCCTTTCCCAGGTTCAAACTGAGGGGGAAATGATCCGGTTTCTTTAATAAAAAGGATTGTTACAACAAAATATGTCATTAAAGGAGCAAATCCAACTTACACACTTGTGACTATTTGGCTGTCAGTCAAAACATCAAAAATGTGTAATAATTATTTGTACCATCATCAATTTTATTAAAATTTGAATAATTGAAGTTAAATTAATTGTATGTTTGATTGCTGTGCAAGGTTACATTCAAAGTGTTTATCCCAAAATGAATTAGGTTCCTTTAATTTATTAATATAATCCACAAGCATATCTCAAAACTTGATACCAGATATAGTTTAGTTATCTTAAATTATCAAATGTTTCGAATGTTTTAAAAATAAAAAAAATAAAAAAAAATCTCTTCAAATATGATTTGACTTTTTCTTTTCTTCTTACTACCTTAGGTAGCTAATAAATACAGTTTCTTTTTCATTTATTTTGTAATTTAAAAGATCAGGAAAGCTCTGTTAACAAGATAAGTCAGTTTAGATCAGAGCACGTATCTATATGTATATCTATATGTATATGCTTGTAACAATGAACATACCCCGAGAAGTTCTGACAGTGGGTAAAACACCAGAACTCCATTTGCCAAGCCTGCAAGAACTAGTGGATCATCTTCCCTGGAAAAATAAAATATATCATAACACATTAGCAGACTAATTAAACTGGTTAGAACTGAACTAAATACATTCATAGAAAAACACTTTTGTCATAAAACATTATCTGGCTTCTTCCAATTGATTATACAAAAAGTTAAAAATTGATAACATCCTCTAGAACAATTTTTTTTTTAATGTGCCATGAAATATTTGTTTAAATTTCTACCCCTGACATTGCTTCTAATATAACAACTTGTTTACAAACAATTCTGGATCAGACTCACATAGATATGCAAACAAACCAACCTGGCAAGCAGATGCAATGAAATGACGGAATCAGGTAATTGTCCAGTAGAGTGAATCACTTCAAACTTCTCCAAGTTAAATACCGAGACTTTTCCCGCCTGTGTACCAAGAACAATATGCTGACTGTCCACACACAAGATATTCAGAATACGTCCTTTACCCAAAGAACAACCCTACAAGATAATTTACATAATGTCAGTTACAATTATTTTGGGTCAAATCTTATAACAGCATTTTTTAATCTTAATTTTACAAGGAATTGCTATCATCTCTCTTTTTATGTTTATCCATATATAATTGTCAAAATGATGTGTATTTGTCAGGTTTGTTCTGTGAATAAATTGTTCTGGGTGGAATGTAATTTGAGGTGGAAAAGAATACTGGGTCACCTCATTCCTTGAATAAAAATTCTGGCAGACCATAAATGTAACCAGGTGGTTATTTTAGGTTTTAAGATATTGCACTGCAGTGTACAAATACACACACATGCATTTCGTTTTATAAAGTTACCTTTTGTTTCTTGACTACTGACCTATGACACTGACCTGTTCTTTTGCCATTGGTTGATGAGACCAAGCCTATTGGAGACTTTTCACTTTCTCAAGACATGCTTTCTGTGAAAGAGCAGCCATCTTGTTTCTTTATCAAGTTTGGACTTCACGACTTCACCCTTTGCTAATGAAATGTCATATATAACCCTATCACCCACAGAGAAAGGGTTGAGAATAAAGAACCGTAACAACTCATATCATTCATTTATTAAGAAGAACAGAACAATGGCGCCCACTTATTGTTTTCTGGAGAAGGGTGTTGTCATCAACACGTGAATGTCGTCGGAGATCTTCGTTAGTCCTCGGAACCATTCAGATCCCAGAAGTTGCCAATGTTGGACTTTATTTGGAGTTGACTAGTCAAGGTCACTTAAAAAGACGTTTTATTGAACAGTTTTCCTCAGAACTATCCTTTAGTTTATTTATGACTTTTCATCGATGGATTGATTCGTTATTTCCGCAACTGACTTTTTTGAGTTGTTGATGCTGAACTCAGAAACACGACTTTGCCCTTCGCTAATGAAATGTCATATCACCCTATCGCCCACAGTGTAAGGGTTGTGAATTGAGAATAAAGAACATTAACAACTCATATCGTTCCTCATTTATTAAGAAGAACGTAACAATGACATTTCGGAAGTGGCGACAAGTACTGACAAGAGACCCCATTATTAGAACATTGCATAGAAATCTGCTTCCAGTTGGATCTCTGCCAATTTGCATAACAGAACGTAATAAACCAGTGCCAGCACAGAGGAAGAACCCTTCAGATCAGCAAGATGGATCAGCCCCATCTGAAGATGATACATCTAGTGATGACTCTGAGGATTTTGATGAGACAACAACACAGCTAGTTTCTACTGGTTTAGGTACAGCTTCAGATACCGATGGAGCACCAGCAGAGGAGATTGTACAGGATGTTTCTACTTTACTTCCAGAAGATATACATCTGGGAGCCGAAAAGACTCCTGTGCAAGAAGAGACTGAGGTTGTTGCTAAGATACTGGGAGGAGAAGAATCTTTGATGAGGAAACAGGAACCAACCACACAGCACCTGTTCCTGCACCAAGAAGGTCGACTAGGCCAAAGAAACCTCCTGACTGGTACCAGTCAATCAACTCTGCAATGACTTCATAAGCACTGAGGGATAGCAGAGGAGACTGGAAAGAAAAGGCCACTTTTCTAACCTCTCTCGCATGCTACTGGTGTACTCAGCAGTATGCCAGAAAGTGCTTGTAAGGCATTACTTACTATTGTGATGGAGAATGTTGAAAGTTCTAAGTAATGAGGATATTATTGTTTTATTTAAATAATGAGGACGTTATTTTTCCTACTGGGGGGGAGAATGTAACCAGGTGGTTATTTTAAGGTTTTAAGATACTGCACTGTACAAATACATACACATGCATTTAGTTTTATAAAGTTACCTTTTGTTTCTTGACCATTGACACTGACCTGCGTTTTTGCCATTGGTTGATGTGACCAAGCCTATTGGTGACTAACTACTTTCCACTTTTGCGTGACTTTCTCAAGATGTTCTTTCTGTGAAAGAGCAGCCATCTTGTTTCTTTATCCAGTTTGGACATCACGACTTCTCCCTTCACTAATGAAATGTCATATCACCCTGTCGCACACAGCAAAAGGGTTGTGAATTGAGAATAAAGAACCTTAGCAACTCATATCGTTCCTTCATTTATTAAGAAGAACGTAACATAAATCCTTGAACATTTCTTCCATCAGAACATACTGATAGGGTTCAATACACTGTAATATAATATGTCTTTTGTTTATATTATTTCTTATGTTATTCAGCTATAAAACTACTGTAAACCAAATTAATATTGTGACATGTCTTTTTCATAAACATGTACCTTAGTGCATGTTCACAATGTGTATATTTTATGAATGACAGTTGGTGCATTAAGAATTCTGTAACATGGTTAATTATTTGTGTATATAAATTTCATGAGTTGATGTTCAGCAAGAATGAAGTGAAATTTATATGCACACAGGTAATTCTTTTTCATGGTTTATGGTCCACAATAATATTTCAGGGCCCATTCCCAGTCATTACCTATTTTTTGATTGGAAGACAAAAAAATTAATTGTTTTTATTATTAATAAATATGTTGGGTTTTCATGGTTTTTTTTCTTCATTTCTTCAATTTCTATAATCCATGCATAAAGATACTAAGAATTATTATTGTGCAGCAACTTACAATGGGATTGACTGACTTCCTCTGCCCTGCTTCAACTTTAGCTTGTAAAACTCCACAATGATTTCCAGTATTCAACCAGCTCATCTGCATGTGTTCATTGTCCCCACTAGCCACCCACACGTTTATTGTGCCATCTTTACACATCTAAAATAAAGAAAACAGTATATCTTTACATATTTAAAAGATATAACTAGAAAAATGTTGTCTTATCTCAACTGGCCATCCATAATTTACTGTCTTCTTTACATATCTTAAAACATAAAACAGAGGTAATTAGAAAAATTATTTGTCTCCATACAATCACTGTGCTATTAGAAAAAACCCTTTTTATTTAGAGAATGTAGCCAGGAATAAAAAGATAGGAATAGGTGGTAATTCATTAGCATAAGGCAACAGAAATCCCATAAAAAGGTTATTCGATAAGACAAAATCATATAACACCTTTCTAACATCTGAAATGCATTCGCCCCCACCCACTGCTCTTAAGCATTCAATAATTGTAAAATAGTGCTAAATAAAGAATATGTAAATAGAAAATAATACCTGGTATGACATGCATTCAACTGTAGTCCCAACTGAAATTGGGTACCAGTCAATCAGACTATAGAGCTCTGCCGAGCGTAGTCTTTCCACGATCTGATTAGTCTAAATATAAACAATATTTAATGTGTCAACATTGAATTCTCTAAAAATACACAAATACATGTAGTTAAGAGAGTACTCTGTGTGTGTATGTCTGTGCGTGTGTGCGTAAACCCATCCCACCTCTCAGGTATAAACAACCATATTTGAGAAAAGTCACCTTATAATTATGTTTTACTTATTTCAAATTACTGATAAAAAATATTTATGTGTACACCATTTCTATTAAATGCATATAACTTAACACCACCACTCTGAATGGGACTTAATATATCATTACAGAAATATAAAGAAAAACATCAAAAGTAAAATAAAAAATTAGCATAATTTATGCAAAGCAGAAAATTGTGAATTAAAGGCACAAAGCCTAGTTTCATGAGGATTGCTACTGGATTTAGACATTGTAAAATATTTTGTTAATAAATGTTTGTTCATTTAACGACACACACACCCCAGCATAAAAAATATATATCAACCATTAAAAAGCATTACTTACTCTTTATTGCTTAAAATATGATAACTTTATAATATATATCATACGCCTTAACTAACCCTAGGTCTGTAGTCTGGAACTTGGTGTAAGCACTGTTTGATCAGATTATGCATGTCAGGCCATGGTGGCTTACCACGTTGGGTTATCAGTCGAATAGGAGAATTCTGAAATTAGCATAACAAACAAGAACTGCAATCAGTAAAAAGTAGGATAACTACCACAGTAATGTTGGATGACAAACCAATTTTTTTTCATTTGTACTTCAACTGATGTATTATGAATATATAAAAGATAAGGTACGCTTATGAGAACATACACAAGCTAATCATTTTGTTTGCGCACACAGTTCTAAAATATTAGAAAGCACATGAAATAATATACTGACGTCTGCAAATGCTCGGTCCATGTCACTCTTAGACTCAAGTTCCTCGTGAGGATGACAGCCTCCTGTAAGCAACATGTACAGGAGTATTCCATAGGAAAATACATCTGCCTAAAACAAGAAAAAGCAGTGTAGAAAATCTACTGAAAACAACCCAAGAATTCAGTGGAAATTAACTTTAAGTTTCAAACTTCAGGTTCATGAAACATGCTATGATTTGATTTTTCTCATCCCACTCCCACCAGTGGTACAGCCATATTAGCTCTTACACGTGGAGAAAGTCCTGAAAATAATCTGTACCCATTTTCTTTAAAATCACATTTTTAGTTGGGCAATCAATTGGGAAGACAACTAAGTTTGTATAAAATTTTGAGTTTTTAACTGGGGATACAACCATTATAGCTCAAGTAAGTCATACGAACATGATCAGTTATTCCTCACAATACCCTAAAAGAGCAGTTTTTCTATGAATAACTTTCAGTCTCATATTAGCTACAGGAAAATGAACAAACGTATTCCTAACTACCTGAAAAGAGTAGGTTTCCTTGTGAATAACTTCTGGTGCCCTGTAAGCAACTGATCCTTCCTGAGCTGTGAGTCCATATTGAGTGGTGAATTGAGAAATGCCATAGTCAGAGATCTTAGCATTTATCTGAAACACAAAACTATATAGCTAACTTTATTCCAAATAAGTGCACTCCAAACAAAATTAAAACCATGCATGCAGATGGTATTGTTAATTTAATTTCAGCCTATTTTTCTAAATGTTATTAGCCAGTTTCAGAAGAAAACATCAGATTTCTTTATTAATAGAAAAATGCTATTTATTTAATCTCATTTAAAGATACACTCACTGGTCATATTATAAATGCATGCTTTAGAGTTTGTAACTACAGAGTAGATAGGTCAGGTATAGGGGGAACATGATCCGAGTGCTAGCCCTGGAACCTACAAATACGTTTGCTTATAAATGTGCAAAAATATTTTAAGCAATTAACAAGATTATTCCTTTATCAAAAATGCCAAGTTAAGGTCATGTAACTTGTCTTCCAGTATCTGGTATAAAACCAAATTAAATTTATCAAACAGTGTTGAAAATAATCACTAAATATACCATAAAATAAGTAATCACTTGACTTTGTGAAATGAAAGCAGTATAAATCAAAGCTATCTTTGTGGCCATTTTGTAAATATTTGATAAAAACATGTTTTATCTTATTTTTGAAAATACAAAATGTGTTTTTTACATTTTCTAATGCAATTAACCATGTAGACATTTTTATGAAAATATATGCAATTAAATGATTCTGTGCAGCAGAACATCATGCAAATAGCATGTATATGTTATTATAATTTAAGTGAAGTTGACTGTCTGTGTAATCATAAACCCAAGGACTGAATTTCATTATGGCATTAAATCATTTATTATTATATCCCATAAACAAATCTTTACATATCTTGTTGAGCACATGGAGTGTCATCCATATTCCTAAGGCTGCTAAACAACGTATTTCTACTCTGTAAACCAGTTCAATTTTTCAACACAAAAAAACCTATGTAATTTGAATTACCAGAGCACTGGGTGATAAACTGAACATGAGAATGTTGTCTGGTTTAAGATCTCGGAACACAATCATCAGTTCATGCAGATATTCCAATCCTTCAGCAATCTGAAATCACATTGTACTACATATAACTAACTTAACTCTCTAACATAGAAAACAATATTTATGTAACCTATCACTTTCCAGTCATCAACCAATAATAATTTACTCTCAAGCCCATACTGATTTGGGAAGGTCAATTATCAACAACGTGAGGTGTGGTACAATGTGAATGACCAAACACTAAAGGCACTATTTAGGACATAATGGATGACTGTATCCCAAGAATGTTTACATTATGTTAAGCAATATTCCTTCTACACTAGCATTTGACATCTATTAGTATATAATTATCACAACTTCTTAGACACTTTAAAACATGCTCATTGTATGCTTACTTATTATTCAGACACAGTAATATTTGCATAAGATTTTGTTTAGGCTAAATATTGGTCAGGCCCAAGCCTGATTAGCCTTTCCACTTCCAACAGCCTTGAAATTATATTCCTTGTTTTTTTTATATAAAGTCAATCACATAAGTTTTATAACTGTATTTTGTATAAGAGTGCAAGATAGTGGCACTGATGAACATTTAATTTCCACAGTTCCCAGTAAGTATTACCAGATAAGAAGCAGTGCCTCGCTCAGAGGTAGACATCAGAATGATCCTCTTCTATCAATCCATAACACTATTTCTACTTTCAGAATTGTGTAACAAGGCTTTGGTATGTGCTGTCTTATCTGTGGGACTGCACATACAAGACCCTTGCTGGTAGTCAGAGAGTAGCTTATGTGGATGTTGCAAGTTTCTTCTGTGAATCATATGTCACAAATGCCATGCATTAGACACTTAATAGCTGTTAATTAACCAGTTTGCAAGGTTGTCTTTAAACAAAAAATCCTTTCCTTTAGGAAACAAACTAAATACCTGTAAGGCAATTCTATGCTGCAGAACTTTGCTCAAATTATTTTCGTATTTCAAAATGTTTGCAAGAGTTCCAAGAGGAGCTAACTCTAGAATTACAATTCTGCAAGGTCGCATGCCCACTGCTATAAGAGAGATCACACTTGGATGACGGAGACGACGCAGAATTGTGGCCTGAAACAAAAACAAAGTTCTTTCTTATTAACAAATATATATATGCATACATATACAATACCAAAATACTATACCATACCATACAATACCACAACACCACACACACACAACAATGACCCAAAATGATATTGGTTAAAAATTGAATTAGCAAATTATCATTGTTGTGAACTTATTATGAGTGTATGTTGAAAATTTGCCCCAGTGCAAAGTGTTTGGTTAGGAACTGTGTCTGAAAGAATTACCGTTCTGGGTATAATATGAAAGATCGCGATATTTTCTTGTTTTCTCCAAAAAGACTCATTATGATTGGATGACATTTTTAACCAAGTATTCAGTTTTAATCACGTAGCCAGTGTAGTTTTCATGGAATAATGTATTCTATGTCATACAAACCTCTTGTCGCAACATTTTGTGTGGGTGGACATCACCAATGGCGTTGAATACCTTTGCAGCAACAACCTAAAACAGGACAATACAACTATGGCACAGTAGCATCACAAGAAAACTATATACATATGGGTTTTTTTTGTTAGGTTGTTTTTTGTCAGTGGTGCAGTAAGGTGCCAAAATATGGGGGGGCACACACAGACACATATTTACACTGGAAAATGAATAAATATATACGAAATATCTAAAGGGGAGTACATACCCCTTTGACCCTCCCCTCCCCCCCCCCCATTCATATGCCAGCGTTATCCAATCTCTGTACATGACAGCTAAAGGTGGTTTTTAATAAAATAATATTTTGGGGGATTTTTCTTTATTCTTTGGTTATATAGTCAGAGGCAAAAAAAAACATTCCAAAAGAAAATTTTATTTTTATTTCACTTTGATTCATGGCTTTAAGGGATGGCAAATTGATAACCTACTTAGTAAAAAAAGCCTAAGATTCCGTTTGCTTTTGACAATTCCAAAAGTCATTGACTGTTAGAAGTGAAAATCTGTGTAACCCATAACTGGGTTATGTAAACAAAAATTCAGGTACCCCTTTTTATCATATATCACTCATTTATAAAATATAACTTCTTGTAAATAATCCCGCATGACAGAAACATGGGTTACATAAAATTAGACTTGCAAAAGTTACACAATGATTCACAAAAATTTGACTGGCTAGTTGATAAGAAAACATATTGGCAGAATTATTAGCACAACCATGGCCAACCTGATTACACAAGTTGCACTGGTCCTTCTCCATCTACATCATACAAAGATGTTGAAAATTTAACATATTTACTTAAGTACCTGCTTTTTATAGACAGCTGCATATACACTACCAAATCCTCCATCTCCCAGCAAGTTTTCTGGACTGAAATATAAAGAGAGAATTATTTCTGTAAAGAAACATGGCTTGCATTTGATATCCCACTGTTAATTATTTCTGCTGCACAGACTATTCTTTCTGATTAGTTGCAAGGGATTTTTTATATGTGTTTTCCAATTGACAGCACAGCATATACCATGGCCTTTGATAGTCAGTTCTGTTCCACTGGTTGCTGCAAGCCCATTGGAGCCAATATAGAGATTAAAAATACTATGCCTCAAATCTGTTCCATGGCACTGGTTAAAAACTGTCAACAAAAAATTGGGCTTTAAAGCCTAGACTTTCAACATTTGCATGCAGTAAGACGTACACATATCAGTGTAGTCAGATATCGACCATTTCTGTTTCCAAAGTGATGCTGGAAAATTAATAAACTGCACTATTTGGTGTTGAGTAATAATGTTTTCTGAAAACATTAGGAATTACATTTCAGATTCCATCCATGTTTCCATTATCAAGGAAAATCAGTGCCTCTAAAAATAGTTCTGCCAGCACGTTTAATATAGTTTCCAGATATCGTGGAAGACATAGTTCAGATTTTAAAAGATTTATAATATAAATATAAGGCCATAAACAAAAGAAAATCTTTTACCTTGCACTAAATTCAAGTTCATCCACATTTAACCGAAATTTCTCTTCCAGATCGTGAAGCATAATATCCGGAGCCTGCAAAGATTAATAAGTAGATTCAATTAAATGCAGGGGTAGATGGAGAGTCTTGAATGGAAGAAACCAAAAATATTTAGATTTTTAACATTTAGACTACTGAATTAATTGTGACAAACATCATGTTGAGTGGGTATTTGTAAATTGCTTTCCTTCACACATTATGAATGGAAAACCCAACAAAGGGAGGGAGGGAGGGAGGAGGGAGGGAGGAAGGAAGGACGGAAGGAAGGAAGGAAGTAAGGAAGGAAGGAAGGAAGGAAGGAAGGAAGGAAGG
>JAULBS010081132.1:0-19125 GCA_032355785.1 Symmetromphalus regularis | reverse complement strand
AAAGAGTAGCCTATGTGGCAGCAGTGGGTTTCCTCTAAATACATATGTCAGAATGACCATATGATTGATGTCCAATAATCGATGATAAGATATAAATCAATGTGATCTAGAGGCGTCGTTAAATAAAACAAACTTTACTTTCACCTGGGAACGATGGGATAATAAATATAAGTGTTATAAAAATTGGGAGTGTAACTTGAGCTATTGTGGTAACATTGGGAAGGGTTTTATTTTAGTAGATAAAACAGCTTGGATCACACAAGACACAACAAGTATGTGCAGTTTGTCCAAACGTCCAGTTGAAATAAACACACTGTTAGAATGTATCAAAGGCACAATTGCAACAAACAGACCTAGCCAATTGCTCAATGGATAGGTATATATTTATCACATATAAATACATGTATGATACATAAACACAAAAGAGAATGAAGTAAACATTCCTGTTTACTCCCAAAAAGTTAATTAATTGTATCGGTACTGAATTTAAAAAATATGAATTAAAATAATTTCATTCTGCACGTATACAAACGAATAAACTCTAATCCATATAAAGATATTATTATTCTTTTGTAACTTGTAATTCAATTACAAAACCTTATTTCTGTCTATAGTAACGTCTAATTATAGCATACAGAATATATCCAATGACAATCAGACAAATCTACTGACCTACTTTCTTATGACTAAGACTGCCATTTATCACATCACTAGTTCTTTACATAATTGAAAAGTAAGCTGATTTGTAAGTTCGCAACTCAGTCTGGTGGTGATCCACTTTAAATTCAGTCTTTCATTTGACCGATTTGTAGGTGTATGAATGTTAACATTTTATGCTTGACAACTTTCTGTGGGCTGATATTAATAACAGAATTATCCATTAGAAACTACAACAATTGCTAATTACAGCTATCTCCAATTCTTTGCGATTATCTTGGGAAAACCGATCCATAAAATCTCTAATGAAAGATTCTATTAATGTTAATCAATGGTGATAAGCAAAACTCTTCTTAACGTGGGACTTCCAAACTAGATTCATCTTCGTAATCTCTGCAATTCTCTGATAGCAAAGATTAAAGTAACGGAAACAAAAGCTGTCAAAATGGTTTAATCAATACAACACACTACTGTCACTATGTCCAGAACACATCAAAAATAATTATATATTTTTGGATCATTAGGCATGCTGAAGATCCAGAAATTTTAAAAGGACTTTTGGTACAATGTTAGTGTTAGATCGGAGATTAATGGAAAAGCAGGCCATAGTAGCGTATTGGTACTGTATCGTCAAAATCACAACCAAAATTTAAGTTTCCGATGGGTTCCCATGATCCAACAGCACGCAACCGAAAACATGTTTTCCATGAAATTTGAAATCCTATGGCCTGGGAAATGATTGGAAAACAAATTGTGGTATGTGATTTTAAAATTAGTTTTGTATATATATTTGTTTTGATAAAATAAATCTTCAATAGGTGCAGGAAAAAGTTTTTATACATTTTTAATAGGACTTGAATGATTAAAAATGATAGTTTTTTTTGGTGATTTTAACCAACCTTTTAATGATTAATATAAATTTATATGCTGGCTGTTTTGCCCTTCAACCAATCTTACTTGTACAAACAGAAAAATATTGATAAATGTAAATGAACTCTTAAAACAAAGTTTCTTTAGGGGGTTAGGTGAAAGAAGTGCATATATACAACTTTACTATTCATGCATAATGCACTTTAGTCTCTAGAATTTACAACTGATGCTGCCAACATGAGTATAACTTGCTTTAGTCTGGAACTTCTATATGCTCCTCCCTCCAATCTTCACCATCTCCTATTAACCAGCTTTGAAGATAATTTACACAAGACTGGCATGTAGAAATGCAGAAGACATTAGATGAAGTTAAAAAAGAAAAAGTTGCAGTTCCGTGACCCAGATCAAGAAGTTGGGTTAACTGACTATAATACTACTGTCAGCGAGAGAAGCTAGAAATAATACACAGAGGAAGTCTTGCTGAGTAAATTCAACGTCTCCGCAAACTGAATTATGGCGCCGGCAACCATTCCGCAATAATTGCAAGTTTCTACATCAAAGTGTTGAGTCGCTTTCCGTGGAAAATGGAGAATAATTGCCTCATTCCGCTTAAGCAATCTCTTGTTGTTTACATTATTTCAAAGTTAATTAATATGCATTTTCCTCAGCATTTTTATAGCACGGCATGCAATGTGACTATTTATCACGCTTCATATGATTATCATTTCTCAATGGCTGTATAAATCAATGCAGGCTTTCAGCACAGAATGACAAGTTAACTAGACAAACAGACAGATAGACCGTGGCACATATCTGTGTACATCTATACATGTATCAATATAATTGTATTTGTGTAAAGTATGTAATAGTCATTTAAAAAACAAAGCTGGCACTGGAAAGAAATATATGAAAGAAAATAGACATAAATTAATATGTAACAGATTTTTTAATGATACTAATCAGCTATTGGATGTCAAACATCCGCTAATTTTGGCATGTGGTCATCCAAGGAAACCTGTTACATTTTCCCATTAGCAGCAAGGGATATTTTACACTGAATATGCACTTTCCAACAGACAGGATAGCACATACCCAACTCCCACAATTAAGAAAATATCCACGGCAAAATAAATGCCATGGAGAAATAGTGTCCACAGCATTTCAACAGCAATTTTAGCATAAAGTATACTTTATTTTTAATGAGAAAAAAAAATACACCTTGAAAAAATAATTATTCTGTGGCAAAAACAGTGCCGCAGAGAATGAAAAACTCCACAGCAAACTAAACGGGCAATTTTAGGGGTTGTATACCATAGTCTTTACTATACCAGCAAACCAGAGTAGGATATCTTCCAGGCTTAGATACAATAGTTAGGTATATCACATACACCATCTGTACCTGTCATCCACAAAACTGTAATATTAACACAGGTCCTGGTTTGAGTTGGACTGTCTATGAATAAACAGAGGATATAATAAACAAAGGAAATCATTTTTCTTTGTCACGAGTTTCAGCTTTAGCTCGTGACAAAGTAAAATTATTTCACAAGAGACATAAATTTGATAATAAATGATAATGAGTTTGATATTCTATTTATAACCAGACAATTTTAATCGTTCTATTCTTTAATCTTTCTAATTGCGCAAGTTTAAAGAAATGCAATCCTATAACGTTGTGGATGATCTTACGTTGAACTTTTTCGAGTTTTAAATGGAGTTTTAGTGATGTCATTCGCACTTTCATTGGTGTTAGCTGAAATTTTTTCCGAAGATAGAATGCAAACGAGGGAGAATAGCGACCAAGCTGTGAGAAGTTTTTAAAAATTCAATAGCAAAATGGTGTTTTACGGTGCAATCTGGGAGTCAAGTTTGGCACTTCGAAGCAGCTTCCATGACAGTTTTAAAATGTGATTTGATTGGCTAATTTGTACCGGAAGATATAGCATCAACCAATCAAAATCTAGATGACATATGGAAGCATAAGTTTGCTTTCTAGCAAACATAGCGGATGATATAACTTCAACAATGTATCGAAGGCGTTAACTATAATTGTTTTGTGTTACCCACCTATACATACTTAATGAAAATTAATACAATTTTGCATTAATCTCATGAACTAGTATTATATTTCTAAAAGACGGAATTCCATCTGAAGATGGAAATTTGACATCCATGCACTTTTACAAAATTATAATGACATCATATTTAGTACAGACAAGGCGATTGGTCATAACGGCCAGAGCGACCCAATGAAATGCCTTATTAAATGAATGTATAATATTTCTCACTGAGAAAATATGAATTTTTTTTACCAGATTCGAGTGCTCACTGGAGTAATAAATGTGTATGAAAGATCCCTTGCTGCTAAGTTAAAAAAAAGTACACTATGTGGAGCAGCAGGTTATTTTTCTCACATACATGTAACAAGTGACATTAATCGAGCTGTCTTAGTGGTATGCCCAGGAGAGCATGTTTGAACGTGAGATGAAAATAAGTATGATAAATAAGTTTGAAACAATCGTTTGAAAGATCGTCTGTCTCAGCATGGTCTTCTATTTATAACCGTATCTGCATGTTTTAGTTTATCCTTCAGCATTAGGAACAATCCATAAAAAAATATATAACAGTTTGGATGATTTATCATTACGAGCAATTAATAAAAAGAATATTAAATTAATTTATCATTAAGGAATGTTTTTAACTATAAGTTTAAATGTTTTTTTTTATATTGTTTATTTAATTTTTATTTTTTTTCAAAATTATTTTTACTAAATACATGTACATGTACATGTATATCATGAAATTCATAAAAACATTAAAATATTTTTTTTAAATTACAATATTAATATTTTGTACAGATAGCTGTATATAAATGTCAGTTTACTTACAAATTTAATTTAATTTTTATTTTTTTTAATGACACTTCTATGGCACATTGATTTATTAATGTCAGTTTAATGAAATTCAAACATGTAGATTACAGTGTTTATGTCAGCTATGTATATTACATGATAATCAGCTTCAGTTTGAATGTTTTTATTCAAATGTTATGTTAATAAACATGCACTGGGTGTGCACTTGAGATTTTTTATGACATTCATTCCTTTTTTTTTTAAATTTATTAGCATGAACAGCAACTTTACATTATTTTGATACTCCCCCATGGCACGAATGTATCAATGAAACATACATGTATAAACAAACATCAAATTAATCGGCAGATGAATGGGAGAGAGATTTATTTTAGTAAGAAGGTGTGGGGGGTTGGGGGAAGAAGAAGAAAAACGAAGAAATGGTTTAACTCTCTCTGGCAGATGTTTCAAAATAATAAAAGAAATAAATATTACGATTAATATGTATCAGTTTAGTAACAATTTATAGTAATAATCATATAATAATAACCATATAATAATAATAACAAATATAATAGTAATAATGATAATAATATCATTTATTCCTGAAGGTGAGTGATATCAACACTTTGACTTGCCGCCCATTTAATTTATAATGTTGCTAAATTTTATAGAAAACTGTTACTTATTAAAAACCTGTGTTATTTCTATTATTTGTATCAATTTACTGTCATGTCACTTATTACATAAACTTTTTATTTGTTTGTTTGTTTAATGACACCACTAGAGCACATTGATTTATTAATTATCAGCTATTGGATGTCAAACATTTGATTATTTTGACACAGTCAAGTGAGAATGACCATATGATTGACGTCCAATAGCCAATGATAAGATAAAAATCAATGTGCTCTAGAGGCAAAGTTTTCTTTACTTTTCATAGTCAAGTGTGAGCCAGCTTCCAATGGGTTTTGAACCACTGTCATCAGCTTGATATTCTACCACTGGACCACTGAGGCTTACTTGTTACATACTGGTAAATAATATCAGCCAAAGTGTTCAAAATAATTTTAATTTTAGTAGACTGGTGGTCTTTATAATTCCCCAGACAACATCTACTTGTTTGGCTGTATGTACATACCAGAGAACCAGTCAACTGAATTATTATCAGTTTCACAAGCAGCAAATTTTGAGTATTCTGACATAATCCTATACATGTATGAAATTTGGGTCACCAGGCGAGCTATTCAAGCTATGGTTTTATCTCCACTAACACTATTTTTACTTACCAGTGGCTACCATTCAACTGTAAACTGCATACCTTACAGAGATGGTTCTAATAAACAACTGATCAACTGTGTAATACGGTTTATGGTTACGTCCAATCAGATGAAAAGAAATGACGCCACTTACATGTTTTGGATTATAATCCCTGCAATTATGAAAATGTTCACGGCAAAATAAATAATGTGGAGAAATTTTAGCTTAAAATATATTTTATTTTATTTTTAATAATAATAATAAAAAAATACACGTTAAAAAAAATGTATAGTCCGCAGCAAAAAAAGTATTGTGGAGAATGAAAAACTCTGCGGCAATCTCAACGGCATTGTCGACTGCCACACGCAATTTCTTGGATTGGGATTATATCTCAATACATTTTTTTTTTTTATTAATAATTTTTTTTATAAAATTTAATTGTGTAATAAATTTTTATAAACTTAATAAAATGTCTGGAGTTTTCAGTGATATTTTCCTATCTGTATATAGTGTATAAAGTGAAATTGAGGTCAATGGCAAATGCATAAAGTTAAATTAATCATGAAAATGTCGATCACAATCGTGAAAATATTTCACAAGTTTATTTTATCTAAAACACGGAGGACAACCTTCAATCAAAAGATTATAAAATTTGAAAATAAAAACATAAATCATCCACGTCTGCCACTTCCGTGCACCCAGGGCAACGTACTGATCAACTGTCACATTTCAATAAATGAAACGCTTTTTTTCTTTACAAGCAATTATTTACATAGGAATGCTAAATGGTTATCAGGTATGAGGTGTAGAGCTGGTAATATGTACAAGTTTATTAATAATTGCTATCTAAAGGCGTTGTTAAATAAAGCAAACTTTACTTTTTACTAATTGCTATGTATGTTTTACTTGCAAGTTGAAGACTCCCTATACACAACACTGATCCAAACAATGCTGCTATAAATTACCATAAGACATTTCAGATTGGACTGTTTATAAAACCATCATAGCCAGAGGGTTCAGACTTTATTTTTGATCTTCTTAATGACATCACTAGAGCACATTGATTTATTAATCATGTCTAATGGATGTCACTTAATCATCAAAGAAAAACTGGCTACGTTTTTCCATTAACAGCAAAGGGTCATTTATATGCATTTTCCCAGACAGGACTGCACATACTATGGCTTTTGACATACCAGTCATGTTGCAGTGTCTGGGCTGGAAGAAAACCCATTATTGAATGAGTACCGATGGGGTTTGATCCTATAGCTAAAGGACCTAAATTGATTTAGAAATTTTTTAAACATATTTTTCAGCTGCATAACTCTTTTTATAGGTGCTATTTAACAAGGAATAAATTTAATATCTATTGATTAGCCAACCCCAAATATTTATTATACTTGTGGGTTATTATGATTTTAAAAATAAATACAGACAGGGCTAGAAACATTTTCAAATAGATATTAAGTAAAATCAAAATTGGCGAGTTAGAAAAATTCCTAATTTCAAACCCTGTTTTGGTTTCATAGACATTTTTTTCTGTCCATTCCTGTGTTTTTGTTTTAAAAGGCAACATTAGGATTTGTTAGATTATCTTTTTCTTTTCCTAACTAAATGTTTTCGACTTAGCAATAGCAACAAGAAGACAACATTTACAACTAAAACATAACTTGTCAATACTGTTTTGTTCAACACATAGCTCAGATTTGCGTGTGTCTATTTGTGGCAGCTGTTAGGAAAGTAGCTTCATTACAAGCACTTTGCCCAGCAATAAACCAACACAAAGAAACAAGCCGAAATTCTGTAAATATTTCCAACCAGCGACGACTCATAATTATATACAACGGTTTACACACTGGCGTATAAGCACAAGCAAATGTTAAAGTGAACTATTTTTTGTGTATGTTTGGGTTTTTTATTTTGTGACAACACTCGAGCACATTGATTTCTTAATCATCTGTTATTGGATATCATACATCTGTTTGTTGTGACAGTGTTCAGAAAAAAACACACCTCTAATTCCACATAAACTACTCCTCCCAATTAGCAGCAAAGGATCTTTTATATGCACTTTCTCACAGACAGGAGATAATACCTCTAGATCACATCGGCTATTGGATGTCAAACATAATCATTCTGACATATTTCTTTAGGAGAAACCCCCTGCCACCACATAGACTACCCTTTCCGATAACCAGCAAAGGGTGTTTTATATGCAGTTTCCCATTTAAACTGACCACTGCATAGGACAGGAAAAACATATATCCAATAATGGGTCCACCAAAGAGGTTTGATCTTGTAACCTAAACACTTGAGTTAGATCCAGCGAGTTAAATGTTTGTTTTGTCTAACGACACCGCTAAAGAACTTGTAATGATTTATTAATCATTGGCTACTGAATGTCAAACATTGGTAGTTTTGACACACAGTCGAGTGTTAGCCAGCCTCCAACTGGGTTTGAACCACTGTCTTCAGCTTGAGAATCTGACATTCTACTGCTGGACCATCGAGGCTCACTCTAGTTAAAATTAAAAAGGTCATCTAACAAAGTGTTTCTCTGAAAAATACAGATTGGGAAAAACCCCAAGAAAAACACCTACAATAGTAGATGAAACATGGATTTGCCTCCAAATGTTTTACAGTTCACAAATGTAAAATACAGAGTGGGAAAATAAAACAAGAAAAAACCAACCAATAGTAGATGAAACATGGATTTGCCTCCAAATGTTTTACATTTCACAAACGTAATCTGGGAAGGACGGGGACTAATTATTTTTATTTTTTGTCAGATTTTCAGATTAACAAACGTCAAACAACACCACACAAACCTAAAGGAAATGAAATGTTTGTTAATTTGTACATCTGCAAAGAACACTTCTAAAAATAGCTTTCTATAAAAATAATTGTGCTCCGCTAATTTTGCACAGATGTTAATTATTGTAGATTTTAATAAAATAATTCAACATTTTCTAAACAAAATTATAACTGTTGCTTCTATTTAGGAATTTAAATAATGAACAGAGAAAGCGCTGGCAGTGTTACAGTACAATGTAGCTGTCAGGCTCCAGCGTGGAGAAATTAATGAGATCACTTTTAAAAGAAGTAGGAGCAACAGGTTACAGCCGAGATGTGAAATCAACATGTCAGCTACAAGACCACTGACGTTATTGTCATGAAATGCGACACACTGCCGACACACTCTTGACAAGACTAACTTGTCACAAAACAACATATAGCCAGCTACCTGTGTACACCCAGCACTTGGTTGACACATCGTTTTCACCAGCATGAAGAATAAGGTTTTGTGTCAGGTCTCATTTTAGTTAGTGATGTATCTTCCTTGCATAAAATACCCTTTTTGGTTCTGTTGGATTATGACAGGGAAACTGAAGGAAATCAGGATACCTCTTTCAATGGTGGACATTTTACCTGGTACATTATTCCATTATGTAAAAAAAAAAGGAAAATGATAATAATAAAATAAATAAATAAAATAAAACAACAAACACAGACGGTCGGTCGGTCGGTCGGACAGATGGACGGATGGACAGATGGAAGGACAGACGGATGGACAGACAGAAATAAAATAAAACTACAGACAGACAAAATAAATAAATAAAATAAAACAACAAACACAGACAGACAGACATAAATAAAATAAAACTACAGACAAAAAATAAAAAAATATATTAAAACAGACAGACAAAATAAATAAATAAAATAAAACAACAAACAGACAGACAGACAGACAGACAGAAATATATAAATAAAATAAAACTAGACAGACAGACAAAAACAAATAAAAATAAACAGACAGACAAAATAAATATATAAATAAATAAAATAAAACAGAGAGACACAGACAGACAGACAGACAGACAGACAGACAGACAGACAGACAGACAGACAGACAGACAGACAGAAAAAAAAATGAAACAAGACAAGACAAAAAATAAATTAAAAAAATTAAAAATAAATAAATAAACAAACAAGAAAACTGATATAACATTGGACCACAACGTGTAAATCCACAACAACTAAAAGCTGCTACTACCGATATCCTAATCCTGTGCAAGAAATAACAACTCCCTCATAACCACCCCATAAATTACTCAGTTCACTATTTATGTACATTTATAATAAAAAGTTTGTTCATGCATACTAATATGTATTGTAAGTCATGCCAGAAAATGTTATATGGACCAGTTAAAAGATTATAAGCAAATATTGGATTTGAAACTTGAATCTTTTCAATATTCAAAGTCTTTTTATGACCTAAATGAATTCACAACAAAGCTGATCGCAGAGGGAAAATGGAATAAATTTTGACGCTATTACATTAGCCGCAAATCTGATGAAAGACATGCAAAATATATTGTAAAGGCGATGTTTAAATCTTATGGTTCTCTCGTCTTGATGATTTAATCGTAAAGCCGGCCAGGGCAGTTTATCAGCACGACCACCGAAAACATCCCTAAATGGGTAATTTGGTGGCAGATAAATTGAAAATGTTCTATTCTGTCGGCCACAAGGACGTTAAGTATGCATAAAGTGTCAAACATCCTGTATAAGCAACACCTTTTCAGGGTGTCTACACTTGTTCCACGGCCACTTTACGTTCATTGTCGGTGTGCAGCGGGTCATAGAGAGCACAATGTGCAGTCCATCCCCGCTACTGCCTGCTCACAATGCGCTCACACTACTTCACTGCACTTCACTGTAGACTGGCGGCGGCACAAAGCGTCGTTGACACAGTGATATCGCACACAACAGATGCAAGAAAATGCACAACAACGATGAAAGAATCTGTGGATGTGCTTTAGGATGAATTAAATAAGCAAGTTTTTATATCAGAAATAAGTAAACAAACTTGAGAAAAACTTTAAAATGCAAGTTTTTATATCACCAATATTATCAGAAACAAGTACCGGTAAATGAATTTGTGAAAAACTTTAAAAAGCAGGTTTTTATATCAGAAAGCAGTAAACAAACTTGAGAAAAACTTTAAAATGCAAGTTTTTATATCATTAATATTATCAGAAACAAGTAACTGAATTTGTGAACAACTTTAAAAAGTAGCTTTTTATATTTAAACAAGTAAACAAACTTGAGAAAAACTTAAAGGCTTATATCAGAAAAAAAAAAACAATTTTGAGAAAAAGTTAATAGTAAAAACATTGTTTTCCTGTTTCATGTCTCATGACTGGTAGGTACTGGGTTCAAATCTCAGTCAAGGCATGGTATTTTTAAAGTCGTTATCTCTAACCCAGAATTAGTGTTTTACAAGGCTCGATGTGTAGATGTACACCACTTGCACCGACCAGTGGTCCACAACTAGTTTATCAAAGGCTGTGTTATGTGCTGTACTATCCATGGGAAAGTGCACATAAAAGATCCCTTGTTGTTAATCAGAAAGATTAGCCTATGTGGCAATGGCAGGTTTCCTCTAAAGACCGTGAATCAGAAAACATTGTGGGTCTGACACCTAACAGCTGTCGAATAAACAATGTGCTAAGAGTCTCTGTAGTCCAGTGGGAGAACATTGGACTGTCAAGCGGAAGACAGTGGTTCAAAACCCACTGGAGGCTGGCTCATACTTGGCTACTTGTAAAAGTAACCAAATGTTTGACATCCAATAGCTGATGATTAATAAATCAACATGCTCTATTGGTGTCATTAAACAAACAAACAAACAAAATGTGCTAGGGTGTCTTTCTTTTATTGACTTCATTTTTTGAAAACACTTTTCAATATGGAATACCAGTCAGAGAAGATATGTACCCCACCCCCCTAATATTTGTTCCCTCCACCAAACAAATATCCGTTGCCCCTAGGAACAAATATTCGGTAATATTTGTTCCCCTTCTGAATAGTTGTTCCCCCCTGTGATATTCAATTTTTTCAAGCAAATTGTTGAAATCATTAGTGAATTTTTTTTTTTACAAATTAAACCATAAATTTGTAAGTACATGCAACAATTTGAAGGAGGTATTGCTAATGGTACACTTTTGAGTAAAAATTATAAAAATGTTGAACCATCCCCCCCAAAAAGTGTGAATCATTAGAAAATATAAGTTTTATCAAGGGTATAATCTGAACCAGATATATCGGCTCCTAGGGATCAGAGGGTTAAGTAACAAGATGAGGGAGCGGGATGTGCTCAAACAGTAGAGTGTCTCCCTGTGAACCGGTCGGTCGTCGGATTGATCCTTCTCAGTTGACCCATTTGCAGTTTGGGCTATTTTCCGTTCCAACAAGTGATCCACAACTGGTTCATCAAAGTCCATGGTATGTGCTGTCCTGTCTGTGGGACGGATCATATAAAAGTCCCCTTGCTGCTTATCAAAAAAGAGTAGCCTATGTGGTGGCAGTGGGTTTCCTCTAAATACGTATGTCAGAATGACCATATGATTGACGTCCAATAGCAGATGATAAGATAAAAATCAATGTGCTCTAGAGGCGTCGTTAAATAAAACAAACTTTACTTTAAGTAACAAGATGAGTAACAAATATTCGGGGGGAACAAATATTCTGTTACACCTGAGTTAAAACCCCATATTAAACCACAGGTTAATTTGCACCATGGATTGAAATGTTCACAATGAGCCCACCTGCAAACACAATTACAAATCTGTCCCGTGATTAAAAAGCATGGCATTCTCGTGAAACAGAATGTGTAATGCACATATCTGATGACTGTTTACATGACATTTGAACACACTTGTAATGAAATACTTTCGAGTGGTTATCTGTTAACCATTGGCTTCCAACAGACAATGTCATTGTTGTATTCATCACAGCAAACTGCAGCGTAGTGCAATGGATTACAATACATCAAAACACACAGGCAATTGACAGCTAGGGACCGTTTGTTTAATGACAGCCCGCTGTATTGCTATAACCTGCAGCTATTAGGTGTCGAATATATACTATCTGTGACACTGACTACAGAAGAAACAAGCTGTAACCAGTTTTTTTTGTTTTTTTTTCAGCAGCAACGGGTCTTTTATGTGCAGTTTCCAATAGACATCAAAGCATTCAACTTATATAGTTCAATTATAGATAAATGTATATTTTTATACATCGTATTATATTTGTATGTCTGTGCAAGGTTATTTACATTAAAGCTTTCTTTTTATCTTTAACAGTTGTGTACCACTGGATGGAACTAGAAAATTATCAATTGGTCCAATACACAAAGTAAACAAAATATTACATTAGTTTTCTTTTTCATTGCTTATATTACATACATACATACGTACATACATACGTACGTACGTGCATATGTGTGTACGTGCGTATGTGCATACATACATACATACATACATACATACATATCTATATCTATTTGGGGTTTGGGTGTTTAAAAAAAAAAAATAATAATAATAATATTATTTTTATTATTTTAATATTAGAACCCAACGATGGTTATATCAAAACTGTGAGAAAAAAATTGTTGACTAAAGATGGCTCTGAACTCACCATCTCCCTACCCCCCACACCCCCACCCCCTGATTAAGCACTGTGACTCATCCAAAGATTATCTGCTAAATGTGCAAGGATGTCAAGCAACCATTCCCTTCAATTCTAAACCAACATAAACAGTGTGTACAAAACATCTACATAATTGAAATATTTCACGACAAGACAACAAAGTACTGAATGATGAAGACCTCGAAGGACAGATCTATTAAGATCATTTAACACATCAAAACCAAGTTATGCCAACCTCTACCAGAACAGAACTGCTCAAGGGAAAACAATAATGGATTCTAGAATCCAGCACATAAAAAATTAAGTGTTTCTGCTTCTTTGGTGTTGACATTTAAAACATTACTCTTCTACCATCTGTTGGACAGTCAGGGGTTAGTGGTAGATAAACAATTAGCCTAACTATGGCTTCTTTTAAACAGTGGCATTTTGACCCATTGTAGAGTGCATTCCTGGTGTGTAAGAGGTCCCTGGATGAGCCCTACTCAGAAGACCTGCTGTTTTCCCTTTTTAAGTAATCTTCAAAACGTGAAACATCAAAAGCCGTTGTATAAATGGATCTATAACAACATAAATAAAAGACCCCTTGCTGCTAGTTAAACCTTTATCACTAAATAACATTTTTAATTCAACAATAACCAACATTTAGTGCTCCTATGTAGGGAAATGATGTTTTCTGCCATCTATATTCAGGGGTCGAACTTCAGTGTTTGGCGAACACTCCGATTATTGCCTTGGATTCCTAGGAATCAAGAGGGCACCAAGGCAACTTTGAGAACACATCAGAGGGACAATGGCAAATGTGATTTTCCTATGGGGCAAGTAGGAAAAAAGGACACGGCAACATTTGCCTTCACTAGAAGTGAAATTAAGAGGGCAATGTGGCAAACGGACAGGGCGACATGACAAATATCTCAACAGACAGGGTGACATGACAAATACCTTAATACCTTGGTGAAGTTCAACCCTTGCATATTTTTTTATTGGAACTTCAAAGGAAATATTTTATTCATTGCTTGGAATTATTTTCCTATTTTCTGCTTCCCAGACCCTCCCATCAACATAGACACACCTCGAGGAATAAGTTAGCTATGGCCTTTGTTGCTAATCAAAAATAGCATATAAATACTAATAGTGACCCTCTGTGGTCCAGTGGTAAAACATCGCTCTCAAGATGACGACAGTGGTTCAAAACCTGTTGAATGCTAGCTCACACTTTACTATGTGTCAAAATAACCAAATGTTTGACATCCAATAGCCGATGATTAATATATCAATGTGCTCTAGTGACGTTGTTAAACAAACCCAGACCCTCCCACCAACATAGACACACCTCAACAAATAAGTTAGCTATGACTTTTGTTGCTAATCAAAAACATTAGCATATAAAAAGGTAAAGTTTGTTTTATTTAATGACGCCTCTAGAGCACATTGATTTTTATCTTATCATCGTCTATTGGATGTCAATCATATGGTCATTTTGACATATTTATTTACAGGAAACCATCAATTACAAGCAAGGGATCTTTCATATGCACTGTCCCACAGACAGTACACTACATACCATGGCCTTTGATAAACCAGTTGTGAATCACTGGTTGGAACGGAAAATAGTCCAAACTGCAAATGAGTCCACTGAGAAGTAGCACATAAAAATATTTATATGGTGGAATATTTTTCAATATTTACATAGATCTGCAAACTATCTGTGAGAAAACTGAGGACGTGCGTGGAGAGGAGTAGTATTTCAGAACAAATGTCCAGTGGTTGATTAAGACAACCAAGCGGAACAGAAACACTCGCCTGCCAAGGCCACCTACATTGAAACTCATGCTTCACAGCACAGGACTGTGATAAAACACAGTTTCTATTACCTTCAACCACTAGGTGAATTCCCCGCACAGCTGGATACAAGCAGACGTTCTGCCAGTGCGACAGTCTCCTACATCTACCTGTACTGGTGACAACTGAATTAGCCGGGTTTGTTCAGATATTAATGCAATATCAGTGGACCCATTTGCAGTTTGGGCTATTTTCTGTTCCAACCAGTTGTCCACAACTGGTTTATCAAAGGCCATGGTGTGTGCTGTCCTGTCTGTGGAACGTGCATATAAAAGACCCCTTGCTGCTTGTCGGAAAGAGTAGCCTATGTGGCGGCAGCGAGTTTCCTCTAAATAAATATGTCAGAATTACAATTTGATTGATGTCTAATAGACGATGATAAGATAAAAATCAATATGCTCTAGAGACGTCGTTAAATAAAACAAACTTTATTAATGCCATATGGCACTGCGACATCACCAGAGTGACCTACCTTCTTTAGAACTGCCCATGTCTTCATCGACTCCACAACTCAATCCCGCTAAATGATTTAAATTCCCTTCAAGAAGACTGGAGTCTTAGTTGACACGTAGCACCACTAATCCACTGTACACACTGCAAACCACATATATTCCAACACAAAGAAACAACAAGTACTGCAATGAAATTGCTTTTTTTTTAAATTAATTTTTTTCTGCTGAATTCTGTGACCGAAATAAATTCACAAATTGTTTTCACAATCCAATAAGTGTTTTTATTCTTTCCCAAATTAACAGCTGTGTAGGTAATTTCAGAAAGCTGTTTCAAAATGCAGTAATCGGTAAATCCACACTTTCAGAAACTTGGCATGCTATATTTACTGAATTTTAAAATGTTTTAATTCATCATTCAACAGACAATTCCTTTTTTTTCACTAATAACTAATAAATACTAAAAATAAAATTATAGCTGAATATCTGCGATATAATTTTTAATTGCTAATTTTAAATTTATCTGGCTTATACATGTATTCAACAGATAAAACTTTTCTCGTAATTTTAACAAGCTGTCGTCCTATGTTGAAAAATGTGTTGCAGTAAATCCACATTCAATCAGTGAATTTTAAAATCAGCTGTCTCAATATTTAACAGAGAAACTTTTCTTCACTTTTAACAACCTGCCGTATGTTGAAAAACTTGTTGCAGTATATCTGTAGGCAGAACAGCATGTAGATGTGAACTTGCTGGATGCCTGTGAACTTGCTGGATGCCGACGTCTTAGTGAATAAATTGTCTGGCTTAAAGCGGGTAGGGTATAAGTGTCGGGTATCAAGATAGCCCAACTCGGATAGGAATATTTTATCACATGATCTCTGAACTGTTCAACAAACTGCCAGTACCCGATCCCTCCGTCAAACACAGCGCACAGATTGAGGAAGCTCCCGTTCTGGCGAACACAATGGGCAGAATGAGTGCTGCGTAGATGAGTACAATGAGAAGCGACCAAGCCCCTTCTTTGTGCAATAAACACTACAAAGGTAAACAGTTGATACTCTCTGTACATTGAGCTGGTGACTGCGGAAATACGACACTGTGCCAGCTTTTACTGGGTGATGGTCAGTTCCACTGTGTGAGCCAAGTCAACATATGGTAAAGTGACGGGATTATATCCACCGTGTTACTTAACTCACTATTCTATCAGTCTACCGAGACTGAATACTTCTCATAATACTGGGCAGCACTGAACATCTTATCACATGTTGTTCAACTAAAATCACATGGTTCAATTACTTGTAAATAAATACATTTCAGAATGTGTTTCTTCCTGAGTAACTCAGTGCTATATCAGTACATCAACCTTTCTCTTAATATATCAACATTTCTCTTAAAATACTAAACGTTTTCTTTATATATCAACATTTCTCTTAACGTATCAACCTTTCTTTCAATATATCAACCTTTCTCTTAATATGTCAAGCTTTCTCTTAACATACCAAACTTTCTCTTAATATATCAAAACTTTCTCTTAATATATCAAACTTTCTCTTAATATATCAACATTTCTCTTAATGCATCAACCTTTCTTTCAATTTATCAACATTTCTCTTAATATATCAACATTTCTCTTAATATATTAAACTGTCTAATATATAAACATTTCTCTTAATATATCAACCTTTCAATATATCAACATTTCTCTTAATATATCAACATTTCTTAATGTATCAATTTCTCTTAATCAATCCTTCTCTTAATAGTGGATACCATTAAACATATCATCAACAAAAAGTAATTGTTCGATTAAAAGCTGCATAGTTTTGTTGTAGAAAGTGTGTCATCTTTATCTAAGCAAGTTGTGTACATAGTAATTACACAGGTAAAACAAATCATACCAATGAAATATACAGATACAAAAAAAAAAAAAAAAACCCAGTAAAATACACATTTTTACCAATTAATCATATCTTTCCTACAGTATGGTAAAAATATTTGTTTTTAAATTATAATCTAAAATAAATAAATCTTATGGTTGGTGTACTTTTGTTTTGTTTGTCAGTATCTAAGCTGTATTAGAGATAATGATCTAAGCACTAGCACTTTACAAAGCCAGCAATAATAAAGAGGAAATTCACACTTGAGTAGCAACTGTAGTAATCAAATATGTCACTTGAAAAACAAGCATGTATCAAACATTCTCATTGGATATTCATCTCAAGCCTTGAAACACAAGCATCTATCAAACAGTTTTATTGGATATTCACATGAAGCCTTGAAAAACAAGTATGTATCAAACAGTTTCATTGGCTATTCACATCAAGCCACTAAAAAAACAGTTGATACAATTCACGAAGGCAATTAACAATGTAACTGTAGAAGCTGCTGCACTGGTGATTTGTGGCTTCTTTGCCTGTGAACCAGTCGGATCGATCCTTCTCAGTAGACCCATTTGCAGTTTGGGCTATTTTCCGTTCCAAAAAGTGATCCACAACTCGTTCATCAAAGGCCTTGGTATGTGCTGTCATGTCTGTGGGATGGTGCATATAAAAGACCCCTTGCAGCTTATTGGAAAAGAGTAGCCTGTGTGCCGGTAGTGGGTTTCCTTTAAATACTTGTCAGAATGACCATATGATTGACATCCAATAGCAGATGATAAGATAAAAATCAATCTGCTCTAGAAGCGTTGTTAAATAAAACAAACTTTACTTTCTTTGCACTGCTATCACAAACATATAAATATATTATGTAGTATGCTTATTTTCAGAAAATTGTCAACATAGTGCCACAGAAAAACATTTATCTATTAAGTGTAGTCGTAAACCCTGACACTACCATAACACATGTCTGTGGCAATAAGCTATTTAAAAAACTGAATTTCAAGTGTTCCTTCATAATTAGATTATCTACATTAGATGTATCTGCAACTCGGAAAATACATGTAGGAGTACTAGGACTGTTAAATAAGATATTTTTAATATTATAAATTCACCCATATAAAATATTAAATATGATCAGTTTTAAACAGATTTCTCGATAAGACACATACAGTTGAGATAAAGGTCTTTGTATTGTACTGAATTGTATTGCTTGCTACTAAAAGTTATGGGAGTTAGCATGACTCCCACTTGTAAAAAAAGGGAGTCAACCAGAGTAAATTGAGATACAATTTGTATCAACACAAAGAAAACAAAAAATAACATATGTCACAGAAAGAATGGGAAAAAAATGAAGATGAATTTTGATACCTTGAAATGTGATGAGAAAAAATGTGAGTTTTAAATGAAATGTAGATATGTTTCATGTCGCTAAAACGCAATAAATTATTAACGTCACTGCAAAAAAAACACCAGTAACAGCCCATTTGTGTCAAACTCTGTACAGACTGGTTTTCTGACTGAACATAAAGTATTATTTACCAACATTGTAATCTTTGAAACCTAACCAGATAATTTCAAAAGGAACAATTGATTTAAGAATAAATAAATAAAAATGAATAAATGAATCAATCAATCAATCAAAATGAGTGGGTGGGTGTTTAGATGGTTAGATGGAAGATGAATGGATGGATGGATGGATGGATGGATGGATGGATGGATGGATGGTTGGTTGGTTGGTTGGTTTGTTGGTTGGTTGGTTGGTTGGTTGGATGGATGGATGGATGGATGGATGGATGGATGGATGGATGGATGGATGGATGG